>QHHH01000138.1:0-156880 GCA_004367485.1 Fusarium citri
GTTCTATACCTAGGTTATAAAATAGTAAAAAATACTAAAAAATAAAAAATAATTTTTAGTATTTATACTTTATTTAATAATTTATAGATTTCTTTATTAGCTTAATATATTAACTAGTCTTTATAAGTAATAAAGTATAAGAAATCTATTATTTATATATAAACTATAGTACTTAATATAGAAAGATTATCTATTTTCCCTATTTATGTAAGCTTATAAGCAGATTCTAATCTAAACCTAGGCTAGCCTAGGCTCGCCAATCACGCCCTAACGATTCATTTCTTTGTAAAGAACAAATCCTACTACCATCTTCAGAATTATGGTCAATACCGGCACCCGACCCTTCCAACCATTCACATACTATGTTGATGACCCCGAATTCGAGCTCAAAAAGGACAATTCAAGTGTTGCCCCTACACAACCTGGCCGTCAACGATCGTTTAGTTGTCATAGCATTGTTTGTACAGTACCAGTCTCGCTCACCGCGATATCGGGCAGACTAAGCGTTATGCCATGCTCCTATTTGTGCAAGGTTTAGGATTGCAACTTACATGGTCCCCGGTACACCTGGCCGTCTTCCGTTGCAGAGATATGCGACAATATCGAAGGCATGCTCGTCGTCACAATTGACGATCTTGTTTCCTCGTTAGAGCGGGCACCAGTCGCGGCCATCATCATCAAGATCTCGGCGTTATCAAATTGTGGTACGGCTTTTGGTAGCACACCTCATCGTCCAGTGCAGTAGTATTGCAGACATGCTGTCTGCCTGCTCCAACAGACACAGAAGAGGAGCAGGAAAATACAACTCGTCGCGATACGTCGACCAACTGCTCCTGGGAGAGCCCTGGAAAGCCAATGCCGCTAAAAGACCCTTGGTAGCGTGCCCCACGAGCAAGCATCAAGTCCTCAGTGACGCCCCATATCTGCATGCGAGACGGACGCCCGCTCTAAGAGAACCTCGACCGCAAGACATCCACCAATTTCACTCTCTTTGCCTGACCCTGGTCCACGCACATGGCACACGGCACACATCTGGCTCGTCAGGACCCCAGCGACAAGACCGCCCCTCCGCCGGTACGCATTTGCCATCATGCTACTGTATGTAAGTCCTGCAGCTAGTTTGCTATTTGACAACACTTTACGGTAGGTCTTGGTTTCCCTCCGATAGCTTAATGATCCCTGACTGGGCCTTTTCCTTTCGTTTCAGACACCTCTGAACACCTACCAGCTTGGCACTGGGCAGCTTGACGATAGCACACGCCCTTACTCCCTATCGCTCTCGATCCGGACTCCTCTGCCCAAACTTCCGCAGGGAGCTGGGGAGAGTAAGAGTGTTATCTACCTAGGTAGGTACTTAAAGGGTGGGAACCCATCTTCTCTGGTCCCCTTCGCCTATATCTAAAAAGCTTCTAACCTGCCCAAACTAGTTCTATCACTGTACCAGGAAGGCTCAATTCATCAGTTTCATGTTCACCTCCAGTTTTTCTCGATATCTGCCTGGCTAAAGCACTTGGCACTTGAAGCACCTCCACGAACTATCCTGGAGCTTACCCCCACGCGCTCGTCGACTCCCACGTTTCTTCGCTCCCCACCAGCCAATCCGCTTTACTGTGAATGCCCCAAACGGCAAC
The DNA here is from genome assembly GCA_004367485.1 of Fusarium citri. Classification (NCBI taxonomy): domain Eukaryota; kingdom Fungi; phylum Ascomycota; class Sordariomycetes; order Hypocreales; family Nectriaceae; genus Fusarium; species Fusarium citri. Next base: position 1,632 of record QHHH01000138.1, read on the forward strand.
TGGTCAAGCCATCGACCGACTTCACGTCTCCAGTCTCAATTAAAATCCCACCTTTATCCCACGCTTCAAGCACTGGACTTGAGAGCCATGGCCCCAGTTGCAACGGGAGAGGCCGCATCAGCGTTCCTACCCGCTGGCCCCTCAAAGCCTTTGAGCATCAGCGCTTCTGTCTTGCATGGTCCCCGCGATCTGCGGATGGTAAGTTAACCATGACCACCGCCCCAGTTAAAGATTCAGCCCTACCCGAACACAAGCCTGACTGATGACGTGTGTCAGGAAACTAGAATCATTGAGCCTCCAGCAGCAGGCGAGCTTCAAATTGCTGTTAAAGCAACAGGCATTTGTGGCTCGGACGTTTCTTACTACAAGAAGTTTGCCAACGGCGATCTTTGTGCCTGCCACCCACTGTCTCTAGGCCACGAATCGTCTGGCGAAGTTGTTGCTATTGGCCCTCAAGTGAATGGCTTCAAGTTAGGAGACCGAGTCGCCCTTGAGGTTGGCGTCGCTTGTGGAAACTGCGGTACTTGTCGTAAAGGCCGGTACAACCTGTGTAAAAAGTTGCGCTTCAGGAGCAGTGCCAAAACATATCCTCACTACCAAGGCACATTGCAGGAAAGGATTAATCACCCTGCGGTTTGGTGTCACAAGTAAGTCAATTGCACCCCCTACGACGAAAGCGATTACTAAAGCGTACAGACTTCCAGAAAACGTCTCATACGAGGCAGCGGCTCTCCTCGAACCCTTGTCGGTAGCTATACATGCAGTGAATCGCGCAAGACCGGAGCCCGGCTCCACTGCCGTTGTTGTTGGGGCCGGCACCGTTGGCCTGTTGACTGCTGCAATGGCTCGTCAATCAGGTTGTACTTCAGTAACTATCACGGACATTGATGCTGGACGTGTGAACTACGCCGTCAGCCGAGGGTTTGCAACGCATGGGTTCGTGACTCCCATCTCACGCTTGAATTCATCGAACTACTCTTCGGGTATCTCCACTCCTGCTACTGGTACTTTAACACCAGCCAGCACATTTTCGACGGCAAGCCGCTTTGACGGAGCAAAGTCTCTGGCAGCAGATATAGTTGCTTCATCGAATCCGGCAGGCTCATTCCTGCTTGAAGAGGATGAGGACGGTGTTGACATCACTTTTGAGTGTACCGGCAAAGAGGTCTGTATGCACACAAGCTTGTATGCGACTAAAGCTGGGGGGAAAGTCATCATGGTAGGCATGGGAACCCCTATCCAGACCCTGCCTTTGTCAGTAGCGCACCTGCGTGAGATCGATATCTTGGGCGTATTCCGCTACTCGAATACCTATCCTACTGGCATTAGGCTTTTGTGCTCTCAAGCTACGAACCCTTCTGGATGTTGTCTTCCTTCGCTGGACGACATGGTGACGCATCGTTTCAAGGGTCTTGACAAGGCACAAACTGCATTCGAGCTTGCAACACGCACCAGTGACGATGAGGGCAACCTAGTTTTGAAGATTGTGATCGAGGCATAAGGTTCTTTTCAGATTTGAAACCACGCCATGGTACGGAAAATAGACATAGATATTCGGCAATTGAATGATTTGATGACACGTCCCTTTTGGTCTTGGGAGTTGGGTGATCGATTTCTGGCGGGCATATCGGCTACAGGTGCACAAACAAGTTAAAATTGATGTTATGCAAGAAGCTGCTGGCAGCAGCAGCAGCCTCAACCATTTCAACAACATTGGCAACAAGGCACAATAATCTTCTAAGAGTGCTGATGGTTTGATAGCAAGATAAAGCTCAACTACTGGGTCCATAGTTAAAATGCATATCGATGGGAGCCTTCGGCTATTGCTTGCTAGGGATGATGTGGCCGGTCTATAATGTTTTTGTATTCGTCATCTACTCTAAACACCTAACGCCGGGCTAAAATGCTTTGTAAAAAGCTCATCGTGGTCATATCGGATTCGTTGTGCTTCAGACTTGCAAGCAAATGGACAGCCGTTTCTAGATTAGAATATCACCAGCCCCACGGATATTGAAGGATGGGTCAGCGAACTCTTGACTGGGAGCAGCTGCACCACGACGATGTGTAGCCTTTGCAGCCTCAACAACGTGGAACTTCTTGCCTACGTCACGAGCTTGACCTAGGCTCTGCACGATTCCGTTGAGCAGTCTCACCAGGTTCACATCATTGGCCTCGTGGAGCATCTCTCGCTCGAACGAGGGTTTGTCGGAAGGAATGACAAGGTCCAGGCGGCTCACGAGAGCTTGAATCCGACGTAGAACGGTTGGCGACGGGGTGGTATAGTCGGTATCCATGCTACTAGGATCGGTAGCGTCGCCATTGACGTAGGAAGGGGGAAGACGTTCAAGATATGTCGTGAGCAGATGGAGTCGGGACTGTAGCATCTTGATGGCGTTTGCCTTTGCAGTCAGGGCGGCGATCATCTCATCCTCCTCTGGCGTAAGAGCAACCTCATCCTCTTGAGAAACATCCTTCTCTTCGTCCTGGCTTTCGACGAGTCGGCGCTTTCCTTTGCCATTTGATTCGATTGAAAGAGATGGCTTGTCTTCCTTGGGAACAGCAGTAGCCGCGTTTCCTCCCGAAGCAGCGACGTAGTTCATGCTTATCATTTCGGTTTCATCAGTCTCGACGGTGTATGGTAGCTCTTTGAACTTGAGTTTGAGCGTAGGTTCTCCATCGTCCATCTTCTTATCCTCGCCATCATTATCAGTTTTTGGATCATCGACCTCGTAGTTGCTTTCGTAAATGGTCAGAGGGAGCTTGCCGCCGACAGAATGATCAAGGACCTGTTCTGGGTGGAAACCCAGAAGCATGGCCGACTCGTTCCAGCCTTGAAGAATTTGATTATGAACGGGAAGAATAGTCGAGGTAGGGCCGGAGGATGGTAGGAGGGTATACCATCCGACAAGGTCGAGTTGTCTATCTTTGTGGACGGTGATCACTAGTATGCGGTTAGAGAGGTAGACCAACAGCGTATACGTGACAACTGACTCTGCTCTAGGCGTGTGCTGAACCGGTCACCATCAAGTAGGTAACCGCCTTGTACACTGGGCTCTTGGCGAGTATGAGCTTCGAAAGCATGCTCGATTGTGATTTCGCGGCCATTCTGCTGGCCTAACAAGACGCCGATGATAGGACCCTGCTGCTGACGAAGAGTGTGCCGCGTGATATAGTCGGAGATGGTAAGAAGAACAAGAGGATGAAGGACAGCCTGAAGCTCGGAACTCTTCTGATTCGAGAGAAGAGGGTTGGCGGGGGCCGAGGTAGCCATGATGAGGTAGGCAAAGTATTAGTTGGGTGTGGATCGTGTATGAGATTCGAAGACCGAGGTGGAAATTGCTTGGTTTAGGCTAGTCAGGGTGGTTGAGATTAGAAGGTCTGGTGTGGTGTTGAGCGAAGCTATTGTTAGCTTGGCCGATAGATGATAGCGTGAAGATTGAAGATGATGGAGGTGAGTTGAAGATGGATCATGGGAATAACAATGCCCCGCGCTAAGTTTACGTAGTAGGTAGGTAGGACCTAGCTCCAGGCTGCAAAGCTGGCCGCCCGGACTCGGATAGCTTGTACCTACCTAGGCCGCTAAGCTACCCGTACTTGCTGAGACGACGGGCGGGAATTCAATGTGGGGTCAAGAGTTAAGAAACAGAGAATCCGATATTATGTCAGCATTCAATTTCCGTTTTGATTCGAGCTCAGCTGCATGCGACCCTGAATTTTGCCGCCATTTGCGGTTCGTTTTACTCCGTAGTGACATGGACTGACATCCTTTTTGTCTCATGATCATACAACGCAATGGACAACATTTGATCTTAGTAATTGTTGGTGATGAATGTTTATTATCCAATGCTTTGAATGTGGTCTGATTAAAGACTGCCTTTTTCATCTACCTATTCAAAGCATATCCATTGTCTATTGCTCATCACTCATTGAGTTGCTTGGTAGCGCGGCGGACGGATCCTTCCATGCCTTGATTTATATTTATGCCCTTGTTGAAGCTTTGATCACCAGGAGCTGAGGTTAGACCCATTTGATGCGCGAGATCCTTTGTTCAAAACCGCCCGCGGTTGCAGGTCTCTCAGGACGACACAGCGAAAGCCCCGTACGACAGGGCAGTTTGGTCTTGTACAGATACTCTGAAGGAAATACAGAGCAGAGAAGAGCAGAGCAGAGCGGCATAAACTCTATACTGAAGAAGAAGGAAAAAAGGGTTTATTTAGTTGCCCGTCGCATCTCCACAGGTATGCAAGTACATATGCAAGCAGGCATTTGATGGATGTGGATGTGGACATTTTGCTTTACCTGCCTATCGTCTTGTCTCTTTCTCTTTCTCTTACCTACAGTACTTACCCGAGTCTCACCTTTTCCCCCTTCCTTCCTCTCTTTTTCAATTGCATTTTGGCCATCTTTTTTTTCTTTCTTTCTTTCTTTCTTTCTTTCTTTTCTTTTCTTTTATCTTGTCCTCCCATTGATATTCACTGGCTCTTGTATTTGTTTGTCTAACCGCAAACAAAGCATCTTTATCATATATCATTCTCATTTCTCCCTTTTACCTTTCTTAGCCCCTCCTCCTCGGCTGTTTCTCACTGGCTGGACTCACTGTCTTGGATCTTTTCGGCAAATATCAAATACTCATCTGATCTCTCTAGCAGAATCTCCTTCTTATCTGCTTTCGATCTCCGACACTCATCTTGATCTTGATCTGGATCTTGATCTTTCGGCCAACACTAAAAAGCGACTCTTGACTTCAAAACCCACCCACCTTATCTCCAGATCTGGCTCAAGTCTACTGCTTGTATTGTACAGTATCGTACCATCGCACTTGGAATATGATCGCCGCCTTTAGCCAAAGTACGGACAAAATGGTCCGCGTCTCGGCGCCTTCACCTAAATTCACCATCACGCCGCCTACTCTTTATCTGCCACAGCATACGGATACAGGACGCAACACCATGGCTTCAACTCGCAGTGGGAAGCGCCGCCATTGCGATAGCATCGATAGTGACACGCCGCCACCCACCAAGAAATACAAACAGGCAAATTCTATCGCCTCAGATGCCTCGACAACATCTACCTCGTCTACTGCTACTTCTATCGAATTGGACTATTCTCAAATACAAACAATGCCAACATATCAACCGCCACTCTCGATCGATACCTTCCTACCGGCATTTAAGAGCGTACAATATGACCGCCCCGCGTACCGATCAATATCCCCGACACCACCGTCACCCAGATCGCATTGAATGTTGCACAGGTCAAGATGATACATCGAAATTTACGACACATGATTTTTCTTGTTTAAACAAAAATTGGATACCACGTTTGCATTCCTCGTCAACGACTCGAGGGTAGGCTTGATTTTTTTTTTTTTTTGCGCAGCTATTTAGACCGAGAATGATTTCCTTCATCTTTTTGTCATGCCGAACATGAAGTATCTATCCATGTCGGATATGGATACGAGAATCTCGGTCATGAGCATCTAAAAAGCTATCTTACGATCTTATCATTATCGGCGTTTCACCAATAGAGTGGGGTTACAGAGGAACACAATACTCTGGAACATGTCAGAGGATCATTTTGGGAGATTAAAGGTATCTTGGTCATGGTTTCTAATGTGTTAATAACAGATGGATGGATATCAATAGACAGTAATGCAAATAAAAAAGATTACTCAGAATTCCTCTATTTGTCAAAGTTAAACAGCCCAACCAACGCCTAATCTATGCCCTCTCGTTATTGTCGTGATCATTTCCGCTCAGTCCTCCTTCAGTTCATTTCCCACCACATAACATCCTCTTCTTGATACGGCATGCTGATTTGAAAGTTGCGCTCCATGGTAGTCATGGAATTTTCCAGAACAAGAAGTTCCACACGCGCCATGGCGTCCCTGTCGCCCGTCCGTTTGGCCGCTATGTACAGCGCCATGAGCTCGGCGTGCCGGCTCTCATAGTCCAGCCGAACACGGCGCCTCCGGGCCGCTGGATCACACGCAGCACATGTGTCGTTGAAGTGTTGAGTCTTGACGCTGGGCGTACATGAGCGTGGTCGTGAATATGAACGTAAACGTGACATGGGCTGCATGCCACACGCCGTGGCATAGTTTGTGAATGTGTGGCCGCAAGCCATTGTCGTTCTGATGTTTGTGCACATGGCAGCAGCGATTGGACTTGGATGATCGTATCTCGATTATGGATTAAACAGAAGAGTGTAAGTCATGAGTTGCGCCATAGATCGATGGCGATAGAGAGGTGTAAATATGTCTGGGTCTTTGGGCTGTCGTGGACTCGATTGTGGGCGAACCCACACATTAAAGGTTAATTCATACAAGTCTGGAGGAGATGGATATTTAAAAAGACGCCAAATTCCAAGAATTGGGCCCTTCATGCCTTCTTTTCAAACGTTTGTACAGTTGTAGAGATGGGATCCCTGTCCAGATTTCTCTGGTGGATGTCGCATGATGATCATGGCACTTACAGGCTTCACCGCTATACTCAATCGACTACGCCTTACAACACATCGCCAGAAATGCCATCTAAAGATGATACTTGAGCATAAACGATCAAGAAGGATGTACGGTGGGCTGCAATAACAACAAATCGGGTCACGTCCAAGTCACAATGGGCTGCCTAGGTAATTAAGATATACGCATAGAAAATCAATTATACGGTCATACTCATGTTTAGCTACTGTAATGATTCTATCTAATGCATTGTAAACTGTATCCTCCTTCCCGGAGCAATTCTTTTTCTAATGAGAGGAGCTTTTCTTTCATCAAACTGGTTACCCTTTTTTATTATTATTACCCATGACCCCCTCCGTACTCGTCGTTATTCGTATATCATGACTCCTCTGCCTTTTTCTCCTGCTGAGCATTACCAGTCTCTGGTGATGACTCAGCCTTCTTTGGCTTGATATTCCTCCATTCTACACATAATGCGCAGACCAGTTGACCCAACGCCAATGCGACACCGACGTAGAAAATGCGGGTGATGGCGTAGTTGTAGGCCTCTGCCACTTTGGGGACATACTCTGATGGCACTATCTTCTTGAGCTCTGTGGCACCAGTCTCAACAAGATTCTTGGAGGCAAGCCCAGGAACACCCGACAGTCGTTCGACGAGACGTCCGCTGAGGATAGTTTGGCCGACAGAAACAAAGATAGCACCTCCAAGTTGTTGAGCGAAAAAGGTGATGGAGAGACCAGTAGGAACTTCCTCCTTGGGAAGCGTCGCCTGGATTGCGAGACCACCGCTCTGCATTCCAAGACCCAGACCGAAACCGACCAAAAACTGGTAGGCGATCCACTGAGATGAACCAGTGTCTGGCTTAAAGGTTGTTAAGAGGCCCTGTCCGATAGACATGATGCAGGGGCAGATTATCATGGAAGGGACATAGTAGCCAATCCTTTGGGTAAAAGCAGCAGAGATGATACTGGCTACCACAAGGCTGAGCACGAGAGGAATGGTGTAGACGCCCGAGTCAACTGGGCTGACACCCTTTGTAGCCTGGACTAGGATTATGTTAGCACTGACTAGGATACAAAGATAGGAGAAACTTACACCATAGAGGAAGATAGTACACAACGACCATCATGCCACCACCAACGAACAACGAGATCCAAGCACATGCCAGCATTGTCCGTTGGGTGATTACCTTGACAGGAATGGTTGCCGTCTTTGGCATCTTGACCTGCACGATAGCGAAGGCAATGAGTGTGAGGCCAAAGATGACAAAGAGCACAATAAGTCGCCAGCTGCTCCAAGCATAAGTTGAGCCTCCCCACTGAAGTGCAAGGATAAGGCAAACCATCGAAGGGACGAAGAAGAAGGTTCCAAGCGGGTCGAGGCGGGTGATATGCTCGAGGGCAGGGACAGACTCGTGCTTCTTTTTCGACATCGTGTGAAAGAAGAAGAGAAAGATGGAGGCCACGGCGCCGACCGGGAGATTCATGTAAAAGCACCATCTCCAAGTGGCATGCTGGGTAAAAGCTCCGCCGATTAGAGGCCCAGCGACTGAAGAGACTCCAAAGACCATGCCAAACATTGCTGCAAACAGAGTTAGTCAGTTTATAGAGTGGTAGCAAAGAATCGGATACTTACATTGGAAGAGAGGTCGTTTATGGAGAGGGACCAAGGGCACGATAGACATCATCGAGCCAGTCATGATTCCTGCGGCGCCAATTCCAGCAATAGCTCGCCCAACAATAAAGGCAACAGAGTTGGGTGCAGCTCCACAGATGGCAGAGCCAATCTCGAAAGTCAAGATGCAGGCAAGAAATGTTTTTCTCAAGTCATAGAAACGATAGATGCGACCAAAGATGAGCTGAAAGGCAGCGGTGGTAAGCATGTATGCAGAACCATACCATCCTATATCTCCAAGACTCCGAAAGTCGTTTGTGATCTCGGGGATAGCGGTTGCAATGATTGTGCGATCCAAAGCAACTAGCAACATGGCAGAGAAGACTGAGACGATGATGAGCCAGAACTTGAGTGTTTTTGGTTTGTAGTTTTCCAATGCTTCCTGGTCAACGACTGGGCCTTGAGGTGCTGGACTTTCAGGTTCAGGGGTACCTGAAGATGGTTGCTGGGCATTCTGACTAGATTCGGGGGTTTCTTCTTGTTTAGAGCTGTAGGGGGTCTGTAATTCGGCTGATGAGAGCGAGTTGATTGACTTGCGTTCTGGAAGACCAGAATCTGTCTTCTCAGTTGAAGGCATTGTTGAGGTTGTCGAGGTGTAGACTTGTCCAAGAGATAAATGTATACCAGGGAAGAGTTGCTACTTGGATGAGGAGACAGGTAATGCTTGAGTGATGATAAACAACATGAAGCAATTGCTACACTGGGTATTGTCCTAGATATATATCTACATTGCGAGTTGACAATCGGACAGACAGATGACCGAGCTTTACAACAACACGAAACTAGCGTCATGACTTAGGGGAGATCTTCGAAGCGAAGTGAGATTTCTCGGTCGATAGTCTTTAGTTTCCCATAAGACGCAGCAAAATCCACCCGAATCAAATTGTTTCGAGACTGAATAAATCCCCGAAGGTGAAAGATGAAGCAGTAGGTCGGATCCGGACATGGTGACGCTATTCCTCATTGGGAAATCAAAGTTGCGAAGCTGGCAAGAGGGTCCCTTCCTCGGGGCCGACGGACACGAGCGCTCTTGCCTTAACATGAACAACTCTCGGCCAATTTCTACATTCTTGTTACCCGAAAGTCCTCTCTTATGGTCTCTCCGTACAGTAGTCTGTACTCCTTTTGGACATTTTTATCTACCTGTATCTAGGTATTCAAGATAGCATCTCACTTCACTTTGTCTCTCAATCTACCTACCTAGCAGGCAGGTAGGTATCACCATAAGTTACCTATCTTATCAGTAAAGAGAAAGAGGGGCCAACCAACCATCCAATCATTCTTCCACATCCTCCAGCAATCAATCCTCTCATCCATCCAATGTCAAAGCACGGCCGCCAAGCGAGGTAAACTACAGTAAGCTCCCGTGCTGTAGCTTCGGGCCCGACGGGAAGATCAAACAACAAGACAGACTCTTCGTGCTTCGAGTCTTACCACTGGACCGTTGCGGAATCAATTGCATCTGGTCCCTGACTCTGATCCCTACCTATAGCTGCGGTAGTACAGTACGCCACCGTACCTTCATCAGCTGTAGGGCCGACAAGACATTTGACTTGCAGCTTAGCTGAATCCCTCAAGCATAGGTCAGGTCTGCCGATACTGCTGATTGATCGGACGCCCTTTTCGGGGCCTGTCAGCGCCACTTGTTCGGCAGCGCGCAGCTGTGCTGTGTTTGCTGGCGAATTGTCTCAGCACCCACCACTCGAGCGCAGTACTGCATTCACTCACTCCGGGCCCGACATCTGCTTTGTCTATTGCTGTTCCGCTCCGGAACATAGTATCCACTCTATCGGGTCCAAAGACTCCGGCTCTTCGGACCTTCTCACACGGCCCCCATCACGGCTTGCCATGCCCTATCCCAATGGCATCCCCGGTGTTCCCGGCTCGGCCCCGCAACAGCAGCAGCAGCAACAACAACAACAACAACAACAACAACAGCTTCAAGATCCATCAAACATCAAGTTGACTCGAGGCACCAGCTGTGTTCTATGCCAACAACGCAAAGTCCGCTGTGATAAGAATAAACCATGTGCCAACTGTGTGAAGGCCAAGGTTGAGTGCCGGGTTATACCTCCTCAGCCCCCTCGTCGCCGGAAGAAGCGCCTTCAAGAAAAGGATCTGATCGAGCGTCTTAAGAAATATGAAAACCTTTTGGCCGAGCATGGAGTTAAGGTCGATGCCATCGGCCACGAGTTAAGGCCTGACGGTCCCCCAGGTGAGGATGTTGATGAGCTGGAGAACGACTTTGAAGGTCTCAAGACAACCCCTGAAGCTAGTTCATCCCCTGCTCCATCCAACGCAGAGCAAAAGTACGCATCCTACAGATCATGCCAACCTATTCCCTGTGAGTTGATTGCTTACACTACTACAGAACCGGTGGTGGAGCGTGGTTTTCTTATCACAAAGAGGTATGCTGCCCAAAACTCATCTCCTCCAATTGTTGCAAGTCCCTAATCTCCTCTACAGTTTCGAGCAAGTGAACATATGCTCCAAGACTCATCCGATGAAGAACCTGAAGTGGGATCTACCATTCATCGTGCCTTTGACCGCATGTTTGCTACTGACGGATTCCCTTTCATCATCGGGGCCACCCCTGTCCCCATCGTTAACCTGCACCCTTCTACCATACACATTTTTCAGCTATGGCAAATCTACATCGACAACATCAACCCATTGCTCAAAATCACACATGTACCCACTGTCCAGGGTCAGATCATCGAAGCAAGTTCGGATATTGAAAACGCACCTAAGAATATTGAAGCTCTCATGTTTTCCATGTATCTAATGGCAATCACATCACTGGAGGAAGCCGATGTTTACAGGAGATTTAACGAAACCAAAAAGGAACTCTTAGCAAGATACCATGCTGGTACCCAGCAAGCGCTTACAGCAGCTGGGTTTATGCGAGTCAACGATCCCATTTTGCTGCAGGCGTATATTCTATACCTGGTAAATTTATCATCAGCTACATAATTCGGGCTTTTATACTGACTTAAATTCAGTTTGCTGTTCGGTGGTTTGTTGACCCTCGACAGGTCTTCTGCTTGATTGGATTGGCTGTCCGTATTGCTCAACGAATGGGTCTTCATCGAGACCCAGCTCAGTTTGGCTTGCCACCATTCGAAGTTGAGCAACGACGTCGGCTATGGTGGACGCTGGTTGGATACGACCGGCGACTGGGAGAGATGGCCGGATCAACTGTCACTGCCCTCTCTACTGGCGGTGACTGTAAAATACCAATGAATGTCAACGACTCGGACTTACACGTCGATGGCAAAGAATTCCCCACTCCCCACACCGGGCCAACTGAAATGCTCTTTTCCCTCACAAGAGTTGAGCTTGCAATGGCTGTTTCGAGCGATAGCAATCGCGACAGTTATAAAATGAACAACCCAGACAAGAGCCCTGGGGGGCCAGCTGTCAACAAAAACCAGGCAACAATCCGCCTTGCTGGCCAAGACGGGCCTGTATATTCTCTCGACGGGTACTGCGCGCATATTGAGGGCACTTATCTCAGCCAATGCGATCCCAAGATTCCTCTGCATTTCTTTACCCTTACAATGACTCGTCAAGCCATGTGTAAGATGCGTATTATCAGCTTTCTCGTTCGAATGCATAGCAACGATGACAATATCCCGCTCAAGGATGTCGAAAGAGATAGCTTGTTTCTACAAGCTACGCAGATGATTGAGTATGACAATATTGTACAATCTTCCGAGTCACTGCGTCCGTTTAAATGGTACTCTATGCATCACTTCCCCTTTCCTGCCTACATGTTTCTTGTCCAGCAACTACGGCACCGCGTCTCTGGTCCAATGGTAGAACGTGCGTGGGATGCTATAGAGAAGAACCACGATCTTCGTGGCCTCATGAACAACTACCACAACCCTATGCACATGGCATTTGGTGGTCACTTTGTCAAAGCTTGGGATGCACATGAAGCCTCCCTTATCGCTGCCGGTCGACAGCCTCGGAGGCCAGCGTTTCTTGGACCTCTGCGCGAGCGCGTCGCAGCTCGTCGACGGGCAAAGCAAGAGAGAAGACCTGACCCTAATCCTTCCCGACCTCAGATCGGCGTCCCGCGTTCACAAGTCACGACGCCTTCTTCCACAGGTTTTGCGCCTTCTGTTGGACATATGACCCCTGGGACGGTACATCACGGCCAACGGGCGAATTCGGGCTCTGTTGCTTCTAGTGACGAGCCTGGAGAGATGGACTGGACATTTATGATGTCAGGCTATAATGACACCGCCAGTTTTACTCCGATGGGTGGTTTTGGAAGCTTTAGCGGTGGTGGGTTCGGCGGAGGGATGCCTGGTATGCCACCCCCTATGGGAGGCATGGGACGTGGCCATCCTCCCGGCGGCAATATGTTTGGAAATTAGCGATACGAATTGGTCTAATGCGATACGATACACGAACGTCTTTTTTGGGCCGTTTCCCGCTTGCTATTTCTTCTTTTGTTTTGCTTTTGCCAGAAGTCAAAAACTATGCCTTCTTGAACCACATCGTACGGGATACTTGCATTTCGGTCACGGGCATTTGTACAGCGATATGCTTCGTTTCATCTTCTTCTGTCTCATCATTTGTCTATATATTCACATATTCGTGTTTTCATATCGTACACTCGAACCAGAAGACAGATCACATTGGAACAGTTGCAGAAATGGCAACACTCGAAATTTTTGTTTATATATTCGTTTCCTTCATACATTGGCGGTAATATTAAAAAAGCTTTTGACACACTCCCGCCAGTATGTATCTCTGTTCTTTCTTTTCGATATGTCGAATTAATGGCCTTATGAAGAACGGTACATACTGAGTGCGAAGTCGAGAAGGGCGCCGGGAAATTTGTTGCGAACAGTCGGCTCCCGAAATCTTGAATGACTTGATGTTACTCTAGGTCTAGTACGATGAAAAGACGGGTGAGAAACTGAGATCTCGTGACACTAGTCTATATGTCCTGTTACGATTTTAAACATCGACTGTGCAGAAACATGCACGCCCAAGCTCTTCGGCAGCCCCTTTCAAGAATTGCAGTGTTTCCAACAGTGGTTTGTTCTGTTAGCCTCTAAGCCGATGGCTATCAGATGAGTTGGGAGGTAGGTTTTATGTATGTATCACAGTGAGATCCGGATGCAAGGATCTCGAGCCCCTCCGTGTCGCGTCACACTGCCGTTTCCTAGTTCGATACCTGGCATGAGCCACGCTCCACGGCAAGCTGATCAGCGTGTTATGTGACGGGTCAATGTTTGCTCTTGTGTTGCGTTTCAACAACCAGAAGGCACCATGCAACGTAACCTCCATCCCTGTCACCTCAGCCGCCAGAACCAAAGAGTCTGACACGGAACTTGGCTGACTGGCTGTTGCACAGCTAGAGTGGAGGTACAAGCGTGATGTTAGCTGACAGCTATCAACTTCGGCCAAAAGGCCACCAGTATGACTGGAATTCTGAGAAGTTTGCCATTATAACGGGGGCCGTTTGGACTTCCCTATCATAGCGGCTTCTGCGCCCAGCAATCGATCCAATCGAGTTGTGCATGTATGCGCGTGTTGTTGAGAGTTTCAAAAATGCTATGCCCAAGCTCATATGCCTCGTCCTCTGTAAGTCCCATGATATCCGGGCGGCCAAGCATGGCTGTAACCCATTCTTCAAGAATACTTTGCGTGAAAATCCCCATCTCTCGCATCTTGGCCTCCTGATGCCATCGGCCCACTGGGGTGAACTCGTGCCGCTCGTTGACGTTGATGAAACCCACGTCGCGAAGTGTTGCAACGATCTGGAGGGGGAAGCGTAAATTCCATCCATACAGCTCAGTAAATGGGCCTTCAACAAGCCGGTAGAATTTGTTCATAGGATGGTCATACCCAGCGGTGTTGTCGTCGGAGAACACGAAAGGCACAATCTCGTGTATCTCGATCCAAGCACCTGGCTTCAATTTTCTAGAATCACCCAGTTAGTTATCATAATGAGAGGACATGGGGCATCTCCACCCACTGAAAAGCTCTTTCCAATAGTTGTCTTGGTTTGCGCAGTGTTTGCAACAAAGCGCGTATATGAATCAAATCTGCATCTGCGTAGATGCTCGTCCACGAGCGGTTCTCGTCCTCAAGGTCTTCCACTCGAAATTCGACATTCGGCGGAGTCCAATGCGGTTGAATTGGTGAAAGATCTGTGCCTATAACACGTGCACTGGGAAAGTTCTCTGCGACTGCGACAACACTTGAGTTAGTTTGAGAGCGCTACGGGGGGGATGGACCTTACCATCCTGCGCCCACATGCCAACACCAGTGCCCAGATCGACAATCTTTTGTGGATTATCACCAATTGGGGCTAAGAACAGCTTTCCATCCATGAGATAGTCCAAATACAGCTTGTGCTTTAGGCCTTCACGAACTTGCTCAGCATCGTCGTTTGGAAGGCCGTAACGGCCGCGTAGAAAGCCTTGATAACGCCTAACAAATCAGCATTGAAGAAAAGAGACAATGTATGGCGTGTTGCTAAAATACCTTCCATGTTCGTATGAGTATAGTTCTCTTGTGTTGACTGAAGTAAATTCGGAGGTTGCTATAGAATCACCGTAGTCCGATGTTGGGTCCTCTTCGGGGTCATTGTGATCCATTGCTACGGAACTTTTGATAGATTGTGCTCGAGAAGAGACAATTGTTGTAGGAACAGGATGTTGTTGGACGGGAATACATGAGAACACAACCTGAACCTGCCCAGATGGGTAGCAACAGGGTAGAGGGCAATGTGAGGATTGAAATGACACCAGCTTAGGCGGTGGTGAGCCAAAAGTATATGCTGGTGACTGATACTTGGGCTTAGTCCCGAGTGGAAGGCACGGTAGTCGGTGATGCGGGCAGAGTGAGATATGACAAGAAGAGTTGAAAGTGCGGACAGTATTGCCCGGTCGAAGATTCTCAAGATACGCCCTGCTGTTTCTGGCGACGGGTGTGGTTGAACGTGAAGTTGCACAGGACCCAGCAACTCGGACTGTGTGGCGGGTGCTAGTAGTAATGTCCACAGACAGCCAATACAATGGGAGGATGGGCAAGGGCGATTCCCAGCACAACGGAAGGGAGGGCAGGCGGCGCAGGAAGACCCAGAAGTCTCCCAGCTCCCAGAAGACTGGTAGGTTGGGGTCTTTGGCGCGGTTGGTATCCGTATAGTAGCAAACACACAGGACGGTGGGTGCGGGATGACTATGAATTGGCTCCTGAGACAAGCTGGCGTGAACCAAGCCTTCGGGACAACCCGAAACTCTTTTGAGAAGAGGGATTGGCAACAGTAATGCAACCCAGCCGTGACGTGGTCGAGCAAGCGAGCTCGAGACAGACAAGGCCGAAACGTGGCGGTAGATGCTAGCAAATTGGCTATCTCATGCGCAACGAGGATAGCTGATCATGGAAAAGGCCTGCGTAGTGGGAACTGTATCTCGAGTCGTGAGTTTGAACCCAAGTCTGAGGCGTGGAGACTGAAGCTGGAGACAGGCAAACTGTTCCACTGTATGATGGACGGTCTGGAAGTCCTAGTATCTAGCAAGTCTAAGACAGTGATGGACCATACGAATCATTCAATGAATGAGATACATTGCTCCTGATCTTTGATTGAAGAAATTTAGTGACTGCGGAGGAAAGCAACCAGAGAAGATATTCCCATGCTGTACTGCGCTGCGCTGTAACTTTGGTGCAGTAACAAGCTGGTACCTAACCTAACCTAACCTAACCTAACAGGTAGTAACTAATAAGTAAGAGTAGAGTAATGGAGTGAGTGAGTGCTTATCCGGGGTGGGCCAAACCAAACGGGCCCAGTCTCCATTTCTCTGGGCACTTCAACTTCACGACACTCAAATCGCTCTGGTCTGTAATAATAAGGTTAGTGCTCCGTCTTGTAGCTGATGAGCCATGAAATACTGTCAAACCTGGATGGCCGGGCCGTAGTACCACGATTGCCTTATTCGACCAAATTATCACGCTCCGACTTGGAAACCAGTCCCCGGCAATGAATCGTAGATGTATAGACCTTATCGATTGCGATAACGAGCAGTACACCAGGTACGTTAGGTATGAGACTGAATTCGTCTTGTTACTCATATGGCCAGATAATGCACGCTTGAAAAAGTTGAGACCTTGGCGTTGCTGTGCCTTAATCAAGCATTGCAACTTTACAGGCTTTCGGATAAGCAACGATGGCCCCGTTCTGAATTGGCCAGCTTAAGAATACAGGTAGTCCAAGGCGAGAAGCAATATGCCAAATCAGAATTCAGAGCAAAGAATGGCTGTTCTCGTCTTTGTAAATTAAATTTGAGTGTCGTCACGAAAAGAGGTGACAAGACGAGATGAGACAAGAGGAACAAATTAAGTGAGGTGCAGTAGAGAGGATATAGACGGATAAGCACATCATCTGTTGTTCCTGCCTCTGAGCTTGGCTTAGGTCGTACCTAACTACCTACCTACCTACAGGAGCCATCACCTGAATGAGTGTTTGTTTCCTCTATGGCATCCATCGGAAATTAGGTGTTCTAGCACTGTATTTCAATAGAGAGTTCCGTCCATCCATTCCATCTTGTGTTGTGTTGATGGAAAGAGGTAGGTAGTACCCAGAATGGAAGGAGGGGCAGGCACTCATAAAGGTACTAAGGTAAGTTACCTCTACCTACGGATAGCAGAAATGGACCTAAATTGCTAGGGCGTGAAAGCGCGTCATTCAATCCAGGCGCGTCGCCAAAAACACGGTCCGCCAAATTGAATCTCAATTAAACGTCTAAGCAACGCAGCTAGGATCTTGTATACCGATATCCATTATCATAACGACAAAATCACCTTGACTTGTACGCTTCAAGCTCATAGTATCGCACCTACTCTACCTCTTCATTTCAATTACCCGGTATACCCTCAACACGACTGAGTTCTTCTATACCATAATTTCTTGAAACTCGACCTTTTTTCTTTTCTCAAGCAGTACCTACTTTACGCGTCCCGACCTCACCCCTTGACTGACTACCCAACTATCATCAAGTCGAACATACGCCCGCCCATGAGACTCGTGGCACATAGACATAGCGATTGGACCGCTGTCACCTCCTCGCAGCCATGTATCTTCCACGGTCTTTGATCTCGAAATTATACATCCACCTCCAGCAAACACGACACCCGCTCTCCCCACCTGTACTTATTCTTGTCGCCCTCGAACCCGACGCTCTTTGTGCTTGCAGAATTCTCACTCGATTGCTCAAACATGACTATATTCCTCACAAGATCCAGCCCGTGTCCGGCTTTGCCGACCTTGAAAAAGCTGGTAAGGAATTGGTCATGCCCATGAAAGAGTCTGAGGGTGGCAGTGGTGGTGTCGTCGTGTGCCTTGGGGTGGGAGGCATGATTGACCTGGGTGCAACACTCAAGCTTGATGTTCCAGGTGATGATGCTCCTTATAGCGGCGTAGAGGTCTGGTTAATGGACGCACGTCGGCCATGGAATCTTGCAAACGTCTTTGGCGGTACCCCTCTGGATCCTGCAACCGAGATATCGTCCTCGAACCAGTCAAGGAGCCCTGCTGGAGTCGATGATGGGAAGATCACTCGAGTCTTCAATCCTGGTAAAGGTGGCATCATCGTTTTCGATGATGGCGACATTGAAGAAGACATGGAACCTCAGCGTAACGCGTACCTTACAATAGCAGACATGCCTGACTTTGACACCGATGATGAGGAAGGGGACGACGACGACGAGAACGCTGATGATATTGGCCAAGAACCTACGCATGCGGGTCAAAAGCGCAAAAGCTGGTCAGATGCAGAGGACGATAGCGACGATGATAGACCTCGACAACGACGAAGGAGTAATTCGGTAAGACTGCATGTTCACTTTTTCTTAGGTTTCACTAACATTCTCTTCAGTCTAGTTCGATTGCAGAGTCGCCGCGGCGTCCACAACATAGGGGCCTCCTCTCTGCACGGCAGGTTGGTACTGGGTTGTCTAGCGATCCAGTCGAGCCCCCTTCTGGAGCACAACCACCTGCAGGTCCGTCACCTCGTGCACTGCGCAGACGACTACGACGAATTTTTGACGAGAACAAAACTATCTGCGATGATTATTACGCAATCGGATGCTCCTTCTCGGAACCTCTATCTTCGATGATGTATTCTCTCGCTTCTGAGCTTGGTAGAGAAGACAACGATCTCCTATGGCTAACTATAGTTGGAGTCACGTCTATGGAAATCTATGGTCGTTCGTCAGCGGGTACTGCTGCGCCTGTCAGGCAGAGTGACAAGAGTCGTCCGACAGGCTGGCTAGGGATTCGGGGGGCGAGGATACGCCAGCTTCTCCGAGATGAGGTGAGACGTCTAAACCCTCCAGAAATCACAAACGGGCGTGTTGCTGCGGAAAACACTGGTGTGATTCCCACCACAGCGAGAAACCCGGAAGACACGGGAATTCGACTGTCCCCTGAGCCCAGGTTCTTACTTATCCGCCACTGGAGTCTGTACGACAGCATGCTGCATTCGCCATACCTTTTTTCGCGTCTAAAAACCTGGAGTGAGACTGGAATCAAGCGGCTTCACAAATTGCTTGCAAAGATGGGAGTCAGTCTTGCCCAGTGCAAGCAAAGCTATACCCACATGGACATGATGCTGAAGCGCGAGCTCAGGGCGAAATTGCTAAAGTACGGCTCACTTTATAATCTCGATGAGATGGTACCGCCGGTCGACACAGATGGCAAAGATCGTGCCGGTGCTAAAGATGGATGGGGTTTTGTTCGTAGTTGGGGCTGGCGCGCAACATTGAGTGCTCAGGACGTGGGAGTTGTCATCGGCGCACTTTTAGAAGTTGGCAAGCGTGCTCAGAACGCAGAGCCCGCTGTAGTCGCAGGTCAATCCAACCAAGAAACTGAGCAAGCCAAATTGGCAGCTCAGGGAGAAGAATGGGTTGAACAGTTCTGGGAGGCCTACGACGCGCTGGAAAAGTAAGTGCATTCTCTCCTGATTAAAACCTCGATGATCGGCCACTGACAACAACACTAGCATCGACGCGCTGAAAGCCGGACTCCCCACTGCTCAATTTCTCCATCGAGCAATCTATCGGACAGGGACGTCGCTCATCAAGGACAAGCAGATTAAACACCTTCGCGCATTCCGCATGTGTGTAGTCAAGGAAGGGCCTGACGTCTCGCTTTTCACACACCCCGCAGCACTTACCAAACTGGCACTCTGGATAGGCGAGGCGCTTGCCGAACAAGAGAGGGAAGCTCACGGAAAGCTGTCACAGGGCGGCCGCGGCACACCCCTTGTTGTCGCTGGTCTTAACGAGAAATCAGGTATGTTTGTCGTGGTGGGCACAGGTGGTGGAGGTGGCCCAGACACGACATTACTGGACAGAGAAGCCGCGAAGAAGCGCAAAGCCGAAAGAGAAGCCAAACTCAAGAAGAAGGAAGAGTCGCGTCTAGCAAAGCAAAAGGTGCGAGAAGACAAACGGGCGGCTCGACGAGATGCAGGTGATGATGAAGACGAACTTGAGACCGAGTCGGAGGATTCGGATAGCTCAGACTCGGACGTGTCAGATGATGAGGACGTCGAGCATAAGAAGGGCTACGGTCTCAACAAGTTTGGCAGTGCATTCGAAGCAGCGGCAGAGTCAACCGGCGCAACAACGCGGGCTGATAGCTTCGACCATTGTGTGGTAGAAGTAAAGAAGGAGGATCTCGGTCGATTCCTTGAGAGTCTCAGTATGAAGGTTGTGGTGGGTTAGAGAGCACGATGGCGATGTTGGTTGTCAAGTTTAATGACTGTATATGTGGATGTTGTCCTGGGAGACGCGATTGGGACTGGATATTTCTGTATTGGATAGGATAATGTCCAAGCTGGCAGACGGATAGGAGTAAGGCAGCATCATGATTTGGGACATAGCATGCATGGGCAGGACTATGACTAAGATACCTCGACTCAATGTCTACATTGGAGTCTCCTATAAGTATCAAATTTTGTATTTTGCATTGTGTTATTAGTACTATGGCATAGGATATGACTTGGGAGAGCGAGCTAGTAACTTGGGTAACCTACCTGAGCATGGTGATTCCAAGCTCCTTTCTACAATACCTACCTACTAGGTATGGTCTCCTAGTAGGCAGGTTGCCAGAGCTCTATGTCACAACCATGATTCCAAGTTGCGAGCGTAAAAAGTAGATAATATAAGGATAAGAGCACGTCTGAAATAACATAAAGTGAAGCACTAATTTCGTCTATTATGCTATCTGGCAACCCGAGCTTGCTAGCCCCGGTCGTCTCTTGTTACTGTATCATGAACCAAAGATGGCATAGAATGAACGTACGTTGGGTGATCAAAGGACAACAGGGGTCAGGGGGAACGAGACGGAGAGGCAGCCAAGGTTGACGGGAGGTACTTGGGTAGCATGTCATTGTGAGCTTCTGCTTGGAGGCTAGCGAGAAAGGTGTAAGAGAGCAGCAGCTGTTTGTTAGTCGAGGTGGGCGCAGTAAAAGCTTATTGACGATAGAGTGGTTTGGTGCCGACTTGGCGCAGATGCAGACAGATAGATGCAGCTTTTTCTGTGACACAATTACAGATGAGTCGCTCAAATACACATTTCTACTTTATCTAGGTACCTACCAATTCCCAACCTCGGTGTGACTCGACCATTGTACCGGTCTCTAAGTTGGTGGCAGAAATTCAAGTAAACACAGCACTGCTATCGGAGGAGCAGAGAAAAAGGAGAATCACCACTTACTAATTAAGAATCTAGATAGAATCAAGAAGTGCTATTCTCAACAGGCATTAACTCCGCTCATGCTTCCATGTTAAGGTAACACAGCCACACACCGTTCAGTGGATGCAACCGGACAACCCGGCTGCCTGGTCGCCAGTCGCCACGCTTCCAGAAGTCGAAAAAGTATGTACATGTACACAGCCTCAATGGTGTTTAAGCCGAGGTGAGATGGTTGCTGTAGCTACTGTCATGAGGACAGACACCGTAGCGTCTTAAAGAGGCAGCTGATTATATAAATCCATGAACTTTTTTTTGTTACTTCGAGGAGACTGTGTTCTTCTGGCGGGGAAATGGATAATCATGGGAAAATGGTGGATTCTGGGCATGATATGGATCCTATCGTGTTAGGTACCTTAGTTTCGACTCGTCATTGGAAACTGGAATGGAAACATTGATGGAAAACCAGATTTCTACCGGGTCGAGTGCTGTAGCATAAAATCACCACTGGCCAATAAGATGGTGATATACTCATGGGAGTGTGTCGATTTACAGGCAGTGGTAGCTAGCGGGGGGGCTCTGGAACCTCCAGACTTCCACAACCCCGCCCCCACTATGGAAAGTGAGGTGGGCTGCCCAGGGCATACCTTGCGTGTCTGATACCGCACTGAGACCCCTAAACTGTAGTCAGCAGAGGACCTGGACTGGTGGTGAATGCCCTGGAAACCCCTCTACCTAGGTCAGAACTCAGGACCTATGGACCTCTAGGTACTAAAGTAGTGGATCGATCTTGCTCCGGCGGAGTTTGTGTAGGTCCCGTCGCCTCATCCTCATCCTCGTCCTCGTGTTGAGTGAGTGTCCAGGTCCTCTTTCCCACCCTTGCTCAACCTTGGCTATCACTCAACTGTCCACTCCTTTCAAGGCAGTGAGTGACCTCCACTTCTAGCCCGAGTCTAATAGGTACCTTAGTGCTTTATGTAGCTTCCATGCCAATTATTCCATCTATACTCTACTCACCTGCATCACTTTTTTGCTTTACCTTTCTTGTTCCTCTTTCCCCTTGAACTACTTGATCCTCTCCTCTCCTCTTCTCCCCGTTACTTGTCCTATCAAACCTTCGCGACTGGGTTCTTCTCCCGCTTCAACTCTCGCACCGCACTATAGTACACGACCCTGAGAGCTTAACCACTGGCTGCTAGCCCCTCACCAGGCGCTTCGCTTTCATCCCTACCTTCGCCTCCGCGCTCCGACTTCGACGTAACCTATTTCCTCCCCAATCTTCCCGACTTCGATTTCGATATCGATATTGACGTCGCCTTTCTCCAATACCTCGTCTCTGTAGGCGACGCTTCAATAGGCTGAGAGTATCCTTGGCTTTGGCGACTTGATTTCCAGTCTCTCGTTTCTTTCGAGTTAAAAGACTCTCCGAACAGTCCAACTTTGGCTCAAGCATCGCGCAATTCGCGCTCTCTACCTCTACACTCGCCAATAACAACCCCAACTCTCTAACGTCATGGGTAAATCGTAAGTTTGCTCCTGGCGCATTTCTGTTCTTCTTGCGAGTCGCTTCGCTTCATATCGTTGTCCCGCTACTTGTCGCCTCCATGCCATCGGGGTCATGTTGCGTCACTTGTAGCCAGAATCTCACCGGGCGCAAGCGCATTTGTCAAACTCGGATCCCCACGGAAGCTAGGGACCGACGTCATTATTCTTTGGGATCGACCTTGTCACAATCATAGCTCATTACTAACCATCTTTGTGCTTATTCAGACAGTCCAAGCTCTCTCAAGATCAACTTGCCGAGCTTCAAAAATCAACCCATTTCGACAAGAAGGAGTTGCAGCAATGGTACAAGGGTACGTTAATCTTGTTCACGAGGCCTCTTGCGTGCTTTGCACTGCACTGCCCGCACACCAAACCTCGACACCCTTTTGTTACAAGAGAATAGTTGCCTAATATTAGCACTAGGTTTTCTTAAGGATTGCCCATCGGGTACTCTCACCAAGGAGGAGTTCCAGAAGATCTACAGACAATTCTTTCCCTTTGGAGATCCGAGCTCGTTCGCCGATTATGTCTTCAACGTATTCGACAGCGACAAGTCCGGCACTATCGACTTTAAGGAGTTCATCTGTGCGCTGAGTGTCACCAGCAGAGGCAAGATGGAGGACAAACTGGATTGGGCTTTCCAGCTGTATGACATTGACGGCGATGGCAAGATTAGCTATGACGAGATGCTCAAGATTGTCGAGGCTATCTACAAGATGGTAAGTTTCTACTTGCTGCTCTCATCAGCTGAGCTATGAGCGACACAAAAGCCCTGACTAACTGTGCTTAGGTTGGTTCTATGGTCAAGTTACCCGAAGACGAAGATACCCCCGAGAAGCGAGTAAAGAAGATCTTCCGCATGATGGACAAGGATGAGAATGGCAGCCTAGACATGGAGGAGTTCAAGGAGGGCAGCAAACGTGACGAAACCATCGTCTCAGCGCTATCCCTCTATGATGGATTGGTGTAGGAGAAGCGGAGATTCCACTTGCAGCGGTATGCAAAACATGAACAAGACGAGTACAGGGAAGAGAAACAAATATGAATGAAAAGAAGGACCCATGGATGCCATAGTTGGCCAGGAGTGTGAGGAGCTTTTGTCTTTTTGCTTTTCCTGTTTGCCCTTGACACAAGGGTGCGGCCTCTTGTTTTGCGAAGGTCTTGGAGAGGTCTATGATTACCTTATGAAATAAATCGATGTGCAATTTTCAACCAAGGCAGCCCCTCTGCCTTTGTTTTCGTCTGTGAACATTCGTCGGACAGGTCATGTATCTATCTGGCTTAAGATATATGGTTCTCAGGATGACGCAGGCTACCCTACAGCTTTGGCTTAGTTTGGAAGGAGGTCTTGCTTGGATTTAGTAATATGTAGGTACCTCGTACTCATGACTGGATGAGCTGCTGTATCGTCTGAAATATCACGGTCAGAAGCAGTAGTTTTTATCAAACAGGGTCTACAAAAGCATCCAACTGGAAATTCACTGATCTGGATTCGAAAGAATCGGGGTCCACTTGCACTTGCACTTGACCCTCAAATTTGACTAGGTAAGTGCCATCTCTTTTATGGAATCTTCAAATTAAATATCTGTACACTACTTCCATATTCCATCTCGTTGCAAACAAACAAAAAGCAAGACCTGGCACATATACAACTCTTCACATCAAATCCATATTGCAAGTCTGAGTTATGGAGTTTCTCAATAACCTCCTTACGAATTTAGAGCCAGAAGTTCAAGATGCTGAAGAAGGTGAGTACAAGCTTATTCACTCAAATGTCAACCTCACTAACAAGAATAAGAAACCTTTTATCTATATGCTCAGCCTATACCGTCCATGAACCTTGGATTCATAGATGCTCGCGCTACTTCAGTCGATGTATCAGTTGGTGACCGGGACTTCACCATACATCAGTCTCCTACTGTTCTCTCATCTTCACGATCGGGTGGCACAACTGGAGCAGGTCAGTTTCATTGTACATCAAGAGGCACACATAATACTGAGTTAATGCATAGTTATCTGGAAGATAGCACCCACATTCGCTACCTGGCTCTCATCTCCTTCCAACCCTATTCTCGCCAACATCAATCTCACAAACGCCTCCATCCTTGAGCTGGGCTGTGGCATATCACCCCTGAGCGCTCTAGCCCTCGGTCCACGTGTGGCTCGCTACGTTCTAACCGACCAGTCTTATGTCCAGCGCCTTCTCCAGAGAAATATTGACGAGAACTTTTCATCGGCATTTAGCTCTGGGACGTCTACACCCATAGGCGGTCGCGGCAGGAAGAAGCGCAATGCCCATAGCCCTGCAGCTCCTCAGAAGAACATTCGCTTCACAACGCTCGATTGGGAGACCGACGAAGTTACGCCTTCTTTAGTGGGTTCTGACGAGGCCGGAAGCTTTGATGCGGTCGTTGCTTGTGATTGCGTATACAACTATGCTCTCGTAGATCCCTTCGTTCAGACATGCGCAGATGCATGTCGCCTGCGATTCTCTGATCCTGCACTTGCTGATAGCGATGAAAAAAGACCTTGCCTCTGTGTTATTGGGCAACAGCTCCGCAGCGACGAGGTATTTGAGTCATGGCTCAAAGCGTTCTCAGCCTCGTTCCATGTCTGGAGGGTCTCTGACAACGTGCTACCCGAAGAACTACGATCAACAGCTGGATTTGTCGTGCATGTTGGCATACTTCGTGAGGAACTTGGACGAAGTCAATAGTCACGTATAAGTAGGCAAGATACCTTTTTATAGGAGTAGCGATTGCGTACACTGTTTAGTCTGGAGGCATTTATCAGCACATTACATCAAAGTCTCTCATAGTCATACTGCTTGATTTCATTGTAATTGCGTTGATTCATAAACTCGTTGGGAGTACTCATATTGTGTCTACTCCTGATTTTTGGTACTTTTCATCCACCAAGGTGGACAGAGTCAGCAACCCCTTTTGTTATCCGGCCCAGCCAAAGATTCGAAATAACATAAACCCAATGCTAATCCTCACATGTCCCACTTCGCCGTAAAGTCATTTTAAATCCCAATTCGTCATTCTTAAATTACCACTCGAGAGGCTCCTTCTTCTCCTCACCGCGATTCGTCTTGGGAACTGGCACAGCTTTAGCGGCCAGCTTTCCACCTTGTCCAGGACGCTTCAGGTAACCAGTGCCATCGAGCCATGGAGTGTTCTGTGTCATGCTTCTCTCGAACTCGGCAATCTTGTCTTCCTGCTGCATGGTCAGGCCAATATCATCGAGACCGTTGACCAGGCAGTGCTTGCGGAACTCCTCCACATCGAATGAGCAAATGGTCTCGCCAGCGGCGTTCTTGATAAGCTGGTTGGGCAGATCGACCTCAATGTCTCGGTTTGCGCGGGCTTCGGCGGCAATGGCATCCAAATCGCTCTTGTTATCGATGCGGATAGGCAGCATGCCGTTCTTAAAAGTGTTGTTGAAGAAGATATCGGCGAAAGAGGGAGCAATGATGCACTTGATGCCGAAGTCAAGAAGGGCCCAAGGGGCGTGCTCGCGAGAACTACCGCACCCAAAGTTGGGTCCAGTAACAACCAAAGTCTTGGTGTTGCGGAAAGGCTCCTGGTTCAAGACAAAGTCAGGGTTCTCAGATCCATCCTCCTTGTATCGGAGCTCATAGAAGAGAGCATTACCGAGACCCGTTCGCTTAATGGTCTTGAGAAACTGCTTGGGGATGATGGCATCGGTGTCGACGTTAGATCGGTCCAGAGCAGCGGCAGTGCCCTTCCAGATAGTGAATTTAGGTAGACCTGAAGCGGCACCAGCAGGGCTAACCAGGGTGTTAGTATGGGGCTGGGAATCCTGAGGCTGATCACCGATCAGGTCGCGCTCCTCAGAGTCATCCTTGGTTCGCTCGTCGACGTGAGGCTCCTCAGCAGGAAGCTCACGAGGCTTGAAGGCCGATTGGTGGGTGTAGTGCGACAGCTTGCGCACATCGGCGAGCTTGCCAACAAGAGCGGCAGCGGCAGCCATGACAGGAGACATAAGATGAGTTCGGCTTAGAGCACCTTGTCGACCCTCAAAGTTTCGGTTGGAAGTACTGGCACATCGCTCCTTGGGAGCCAGAATATCAGGGTTCATACCCAGGCACATACTGCAACCAGCCTCTCGCCATTCGAAACCCGCCTCGACAAAGATTTGATCAAGACCCTCTTCCTCAGCTTGAGCCTTGACAAGACCAGAGCCAGGAACCACCATGGCTCGCTTGATGTTGTCAGCAACCTTGCGGCCCTTGACAACGTTGGCAGCAGCTCGCAAGTCTTCAATACGGGCGTTTGTGCAAGATCCAATAAAGACCTTGTCGACAGGAATATCCTCCATTGGTGTTCCAGCGGTCAGACCCATGTACTCAAGCATGCGGCGACCAGCAGCCTTCTTGCTCTCGGTGCTGAAGGTCTCAGGATCGGGTACGGAACCCGTAATGGGCACGACGTCCTCAGGACTGGTTCCCCAGGTCAGGGTAGGGACGATGTCTTTGGCATCGATGAAGACATCAATATCGTACTTGGCGCCAGGGTCGGACTGGAGAGACTTCCAGTAGGCAACGGCGTTATTCCAAGTCTCAGAGCCATACTTGGGGGCCAGGGGACGACCCTTGAGGTACTCAAAAGTAATCTCGTCAGGAGCAACCATACCAGCACGGGCACCTCCCTCAATAGACATGTTGCAGATGGACATACGGGCCTCCATGCTCAGGTTACGGATGACGGATCCACAAAACTCAATAACAGCACCAGTACCTCCAGCAGTACCAATTTGACCGATGGCGTGGAGAACAACATCTTTTGAGCTGACACCGGGGGTCAGTTCACCGTCAACTTGTATTCTCATGTTCTTGCTGCGCTTGGTGATCAGGCACTGAGTAGCAAGAACGTGCTCAACCTCACTGGTACCAATACCGAAGGCCAGAGCACCAAAGGCGCCATGTGTCGAAGTGTGACTGTCACCGCACACGACGGTGGTTCCAGGGAGAGTAAAGCCTTGCTCGGGACCAATGATGTGGACAATACCTTGTCGCTTGTCGCCGAGACCGAAATATGTGACACCAAATTTCTTGACGTTCTCCTCCAGGGTAACACATTGTGTTCGCGAATCGTCCTCCTCGATGAAAGAAGCAATATCCTTCAGTGCTTTGCGGGAAGTTGTGGGGACATTCTGCAAGGTCCAGGGTTAGCAAGGTTCCTTGATAATCGCCAACTGTAAGTTGGCTTCCAGTTCAATGGGCAGGTCCTACGTGATCAGTGGTAGCCAGAGTACAATCTGGTCTTCGGACCTTTCGGCCTGCATTCTCGAGGCCTTCGAAAGCTTGCTATTGGTGATTGTGGTTAGCGAGTGATCAAAAGCAAAAGCAAAAGCCAATGCCGATCTTTCGGACAGGGCTTAAACTTACTGGTGATGTCACTTCGTGGACCAGATGTCGGTCTTTTGACCAACTTTTGTCAGCCATACTGCTCATAGACACAATCAAGCACAAAGAGAGAGAGAGACAGAGACATACCGATGTAGAGAAGAATTGTGCCATCAAGCTTCTCGTCCACAATGTGTGCCGAGAAGACCTTGTCGTAAAGAGTCTGAGGAGTACCCACGGGAGCAGGCATTTTGATGACAGAGGTCGCGTTGAGCAAGAAAGTTGAATACTATATCAAGGCAAAGGGTGGAATAGAACTATGCCGATTGAGAGTATGTCGTTTGCTGGTTTTTGAGGTATAAGGGAGAGAGGGTAGGATAGGAGAGAAGGGGGAAAATGAGATATAGTTTGAAGCTGAAAAGGGAAGAAAACAGGAAAATGGTCTGGAATTGGAAAAAGAAGGTGTTCTGTCTCTGGGTTTATCAACAAAATTTCATCAGCGCCCCCCTCTCCTGTCCAATTCCATGAGCTTCATAGAAATGGTAGAGAGGCGCCGATGATCGGAGGGGTCCGTTTGCGGCCGCCAACAATTGAAGCTCAGTATCCGTAAAATGGAAGGAAGCCCCAGGACGGGCGCCAGCGCGGGGTAGACCCGCAGCTCTTTCCTGCACTGATTGTTAAATGAGCGACAGTGATTGGTTCATGGCTCCGATCCTGCCGGCCGATCGCCACTTTTTCAACCTCCGATGTCAAAAGTCCAAGAGCTCCGATTAATATTTAGTTTTACTCTTCTTAAAACTCCACGGCTCTATCCTGGTCTAATTACGATATCAATTGCTTCCTGGTGCTCAATGCCGAGTTCTGGGCACTTATTAATTAGCTAATCCCGACCAACAGTTCTTGTTCAAAGCCGAACCAGTCCTTACAGCACTGGTGAAGAAGAATAAAAAAGATTGATGCCGTGAATAACGACCACAACTGCTAATAATTTACTCTTATTAATTCTGTGCCGTAGAAACATATCGTCTAATCATGTAATCGTCTATTTTTACCATCCTCCGCATCCGCCATCGGCCCATGGCCTTGCCCCGGTTTGCCTTGGGGACTGGAACACTGATACTGACACCGCCCCGCCCCGCCATACCCTGCCTGCTTCGACTCGCCGGCACCGGTCACCGGCCTCTTCTTGCATGTCTACCGGGCCGTTGTCTACTCGTCGAGGTAAACTCCCGTCAAGCCTCGCCGAAACATAGCCAAGGCTTGATCTACAACGCAATCCCAGTCATCATCCATGCACTTTAATGTGATGACCGTCAACTCCATACTCCACACTAACACCATCGAGAACCCGAATATCAGTGGCAATGCGAGACAAATGCTCACCAAATTCATCCAGCCGCAGTCTTCCTGGCTTGAGCATCTCCAATACGAAGACCTGATATTGAACACAGGTCTTACAGTATTGCAGTACAACCTCAACAACCATATGCCGTACTCGAAAATCGTACACACGAACTCCTTGATGGCATTCCACAACCCTCCCCTCTCATTCATGTGAGATACATCACTGGAAAGATCTGCGGTGTCTTCTTCGGCGTCCTGATTTTCCTGAAGTCCGCCAGGCGTTTGCGCTCCCGGATTCGTTATGGTTTCGCTCAGACCCGTACAATGTATATCCAATAGATGATGTCCGTTGTCCAGCTGAGTCCTTTCTTTCCAAACAACACTTTGATCGGCCTTCTCCCCCTTGACATCTTTGCGGTCTGTGGTGCAGGTGAATGTTGACAAACTGCTGCATCGGTGCTGCGTTGCTGACGTTCCTGCTTGTGGTCCCATCTTGTTGCACACTTGCACCTGTGGTCCTTGTTTCGAAGACGCCTGAGGGCTCTCCAAAATAGCATCGGTCACTGGTATTTCTTCCAGAGACCTCGATTTCGGCAATGGATTCAGCCCACGATTTGTCTGGGAGATGTCCGAATTGCTTGGTGTCGTCCCGAAGTATCGTAGGTTCCGGATAACTCGGTTGAGTCTGCGCTTGTGATGGACACTCTCTTGACTTCGGGACCCTTTCGAGGGGAATATCGAGGCTGTCTGGACGCACCCAGTAGTGATGGTGGTGTTTATGGATGCATACGCCTCCTTGATCTCGTACTTGTTCACGGTGTCTTGATCCCTGCTCTGTGCGCAGATCTGGTGATTGCCGTGATCTTTGATTTCGAGTATCGTTTGGTACAACATTTTGAGTTGAGGAAGATTCTTTCTGATTCTTTCTTCGCTGTCTTGTATTTCTTTGGCTGTCTTGGGTAGATTTCGCTGCCCAAGCCACGCTGTCGCCTCTGCTGTGTACGCTGGCAGAGCGGTGAGGCGATCTCGAATCACTGACCGCTCTGCCTCTTTCTGGAGTAGTGGGTCGGCTATTGTCCCAACTCTTAACACTTGAGGCCTCTGGAGAAGACGAACTATTGGCGACGGCTCTGAGCTGATCATCTTCAAGTGTTCCCAATTCCGTTCTACTTCTGGGCTCTCCATTAGGTGCGGGTTCTATTCGCGACTGATCAGGATTGGATGCGTGTTTATCGGGTTTGGTGT
This sequence comes from Fusarium citri, assembly GCA_004367485.1. Taxonomy (NCBI): domain Eukaryota; kingdom Fungi; phylum Ascomycota; class Sordariomycetes; order Hypocreales; family Nectriaceae; genus Fusarium; species Fusarium citri. Next base: position 31,992 of record QHHH01000138.1, read on the forward strand.
ATGTCGGCACTGGTTTTCGAGGGATTCTGGTACGATTGGTTTCAGCACTGTCGGGTGGATAGTGAATCTCTCGTGGCTTGTCGTCGAATCTTGCGTGAAGTGTTTTCGCAGAATGTCCTCCCGGCGACTTGGCGTCTCGCATTCGCTCTTCGTCAAGGTTAGGCCGTTGTCGTGGTTGATTGCTGAAGGGCTTGTCGTCAAGAGATCTGGTGATATCTGATTGTTGGTTGGCGCCCAGAGTATTTCTGTCCCTCCTGGCTCTACTTCCGTTTTTTGGCCCTTGGCTAAAAAAGAGTCAAAAGTTGCTTTGTTGTTGGATTCTTTCACTTCCTTCCCACCAGTGATGTCTGACAACAAATCACTTGGTGCCTTCGCATGAATTATTGAGGGCCTAACATCATGCTCTGCGAATAGGTCTCTATCTAGCCCAAGCTTGTCCATGCTATGAGAACTTTTGTCGCTTTTAAAAGGCTCAAAGGCTGCAGAATAGATATCCGCAGACCCGCGTCGATGAGGAGTCTTGACTACCGTGTCGGACGAATGCGCACTTTCTCTGGTATGAAGATTGGGCATGACTGCTATACCGAGTGGCTGCACTTGGCTTCGCTGGCTATCAGTAATGTCCAAATCCATAAGATCTTCTTGCTTCGTCACGTCGTGACCGCGAAGCAACTTGCGCTCTGCATCGAGGGCTAATTAGTAAACAGCTCGGGGTAAAACAGACAGGTACTGACTTGATAGGTCTGAGGTGCTTCTGTATGACTGGGCGATAGGACTCAAATCAGGCTCCTGCACTGATGACCACTGATGGGTTCCCCTTCGCCATTTGAGTTGTTTCTCGGTTTCCTCTCGACGCCGCAGCTTGTTAACGTCATGATCGAGGTGAATCTTGACAATCTCGCTCTCGGCTTCTTTTCTTTTCACAGCTGAAGTCGCATTTTTGGCCTGGTCTTGGAGCTTTGCAAGCCTTTGCTCTGTTCTTGAACTCAAACCACTCTCTCCACTGTCTGATGTAAGATCCAGAACACCAGTTTGTGGGTTGATGCCTTGAACTCCAAGGTAATCTCCACTTTCTTTAAGGCTTTCTCGTTCATCCCGTGCCTTCGTCCTCGCTTTCCTCGCAGCATCAAGAACTTCGAGTATATCGGGCATCATTTGAGTAGCTGGGGCGAACGACTGTGGTTTTGTAGTGTTTCCCCGCGCTTGTTCCCGTTTGTCTTTCTTGGATTCTATACTGTCACCCCTAGTCTTTTGATTGCGCTTGCTGCTTCGGTTCAGCCATTTCCGACGAGTAGATGGCTTCTGAGCCGCGATCGCCCCCCCTTTGAGTGGTTTGGGATCTGGCAATGCTTCACTTAGACTCTTGGGCGTGTTCCAGTCCATCAGACGATCTGAACCGCCTGTTCTACTTCGTTGTCCAGTGTGATGATTGGTGGCTGGACGCCGTTGTTCTGGAGAGAGTGAGCTCGCAGGTGGATGATTGGCATCTTTGGACGTGGACTGCGAGATATCGATGCCATTCAATTCTTGACTGGCCCACTTGTTCTTGCTTCTTAACGTTCCCCCCTTTTCTGGACGATGACTTGGGAGTTTCCTCTTGAACCAAGCCCCTACGTCCCCCAGTGTCACACTCGGAGCAGGTTCCTGCCTCTCTTTCAACCACTCGCCTATATCCTCTAGTGTCAGTCTCCGATTGAACTCTTTGTCGGCACGAGAAAGGTTTCGTGAAGGCGCAGAGTCAGGTGGCTGTTCAGTTGAGGCTCTTCTATGTCGAATAGATGACCAGTGTGGTTCGTCCGGCATCTTCATACAGAGGTAACTATTGATGATTCCAGTGCGTTACCATGCCATTTAATGTTAAACTGTTATCGAATATCTGTGATTAGGCAGAATACTTGCTATGGATCAGTAGGAAACTCGGCTTCAAAAGAGGTTGTAAGTTAGGGACCAGTCGATTGCCTCAATGGTCACAGATGGGAGTTTCAGTAGATGCTCCGGTACTTTAAGTGCAGGTAGGTCGACTTGAATTACCGGAACGCAGTTGCTTCCCCGACGTTCCAGCAACATTGAAGGAAGCCGCGATGATGGCATGCTACTACCAATCGCCATACCATGATATATTTCACTGGGATGGGATTCATTGAAAACGGATCCGCCTGCATTTCATATCTTGGGGACGTGAAGCTTAACCGTGTCGAGCAGACAGTCCTGAGGGTATCAGAAGAACTGGTCCCTGAAAGCATAAGAGATGAGATAATTTAATCACTCTATGCCAGCTAAGACCAGCACTTGGGTTGTTTATTATGGCAGCCTAGGCCTTAGAGGACAACTCTTCTGTTACTCACCTGGCAGTCAGGAGAACGGGTATTCACTAGTTATTATTCAAAAGCCAAAAGTTAACGCCAATTTCTGCCACCAAGCATAATCTATGATACAGTTGACTAGGTACATGATAAATAAAAGAAGCAAGGACGAGCTAACGTTAGAACAGGTGACGGCGGCTCTCTGGTGGTGCTCGCTCCCTGTTTAGTCCAGCAAAAGGATTACTACCACCATTAAGTTTTGAGCCTACCAATCGACGGCTCTCTGGCTTTTTAGATGGGGTGCCCGCTCCCCAGTTTCGTTGTTCATATGCTGCCATTTCTCGCGAGTTACGCGGAGATGCAGCCCCTTCAGGATTCAACTCATGCAAGCTTGTAGCCTTTTTCAGCGGTGATTTGTTGTGGCTGTGAATGCCCATGTTTCCGCCAAAGTTGATTCCCTGAGCCCCTGAAGAGGTGCCCGTCGATGTATAACCTGAAGGTAGACTTTGACGAGGCACGACACTTCTTTGATTAGTAGCAGGCCGAAAGGCTTCCGAGCGTCGGGTTGCCGTAGGAGGCGTAAACATGCGTGGCTTCAAGATGTTGTTGGAGGTTGGTGTAACAGATCGATCCTCAGGGGCATCGTTAGACCCAGTATATGGGTTAGAGTGAGTCTGAAAGCCGTGCCGGATCTGGACTGTAGGGGTACCAGTTTGAACAAATTCCTTGTAGTCGTTGGGCTGATCCATAGAGAACTGGGTTCCGATATCGCGGACGGTAGGGTGAAGACGAGGGTGAACAAATTTGGTGTCATACTCCCTCATCACTTGCTCCTGAATGACGGCTTTATCCTTAGCTTGCTGCGCAAAACGAGAGCAGAAGAAGAGAAGCTGAGCAGATACAAGTACTTGCAGGAGCAACGTGTTGAGAACCGTCACGCTCGGTCGGGGATCCAGGGGAGCCAGAGGAAGGAAGATCATGTAAACGAGGATGTGACCAGGCCCGAAGAGACAAGCGAGCCGCAACGAGACTGGGAGAGGATCCCAGACTGACAATTCCCAAACATCGGACGTCTTATCAGGGTACGCTCGCGACTCCGCAGATTCAGGTGTTATCAGATTCGCGAGGTAGCTTAGGGGCGTCGAAGGTGATGCGCTGGACTGGCTGACTTTTACGCGACGTGCAGATGGTGTTGAAAGCGGCTTGTCGACCTTGGCTAGAAAGAGTCGGTACTTGCGAGTTCGTGTGATTGTATAGAAGGCGTTGGTAAACGAGAACGCAGCGAGAATCCAGACGAGGGGATAAACCTTTGAAGAAACAGGCGATCAGTATCAAGGTCCTGGAGGCGACATCGAGGAGCAGAGTACTTACAAAGAACGAAATCCAACCAGAACTTGTCTCGTCACTGAAAACGTCATCACTCTTGGTAGAAGAACCTGAATTGGCGCGCGCAAGTAGAAACACAAAGTTCATGGCCAGGCCTAGCTGTGTTCCTGCGGTAGCTGAGTCCCAGTCTCTCGTCTCAAGTTCTTCTGATAACCAAAGTAGGAAGTCCATGGGGTTAAGAGAAGCCATGATGCGCTCTCTGAGCGGCTGCCGGCGTACTAGGCGTGGCATCTCGACGAAATGACTTCTTGTTGTCTTAAAAAGTCGATGATAACGATCGCGATGTGCGATCTAGACTCTGAGTCGATGTAGAAACGACAAAGAGAGAGAGATGGCGAGAGCCTGGCCAGAGATTGTTTACTTTGAAAGTCTTGTTGCTGAGGACCAGGCCCAATTCTTTGTTCTATATTAGTCTGCCTAGCCGACCAGTAGGGACGCAGTGGAGGCTGCAGCGTCCACCGCGGGGATGGTCAGAGCTTCCTCTGCAAGAGCAGTCGGACACGGAGCGGAGCCTCAGGCGCCCGACCTCCTGCGCAAGGTATCTCAGTTGAAGCACAACCAACCTAGCGCTTCCAACTCCACACGGGGAGCAAGATAACAATCAAACCAACAGTCCTCAATATGGCTTCGCAAGCAGACTACAAGGATCGCCAGTTCCTCGCCGTCATTGGCGACGAAGTATGTGCCATGTTGAAAGACTCTCTGCTTGATGCTTTGCGCTGACGTAGCTCGAATCAAGGACTCCGTAACTGGTCTTCTTCTTGCAGGAATCGGCGTGAGTACTTGAATCATTGCGCTCATACATGCCGTATGCTTATTGTTTGATATAGCATGTGACCACAGGTGCCGACGCCCAGAAGAACTTCCTCGTTGTCGACGGCAAGACCGACACATCCGCCATCGAGGCTGCGTTCGACCGATTTACTGAAGAACGAAAAGATATCGGCATTGTGCTCATCAACCAACACGTCAGACTCTCGTCTCACATCTATCTGACTGCAAGACTGATGATTATACAGATTGCGGACCGAATTCGACACCGTATCGATACATACACCGCGGCTTTCCCTGCTGTGTTGGAGATTCCAAGCAAAGACCACCCTTACGACCCCGAGAAGGATAGTGTATTGAGACGAGTGCGACGCCTGTTTGGAGAGTAAACCTGCGGTTGTATTCGGTGCATGGACTTGTTTCGGAGTAATGAAGCGAACGTAGCATAGGGACGGCGATTAGCCCAGCCGTATATGACGCGCAAGTCAGTATTGTGTTTTCTTTTCGACTTGGTCACGTTGTGCAGAGCAATGCCTATACAGAGGAATGAGGTGGAGTACAATGCAAAAGACTCGTTTATCAGTATGCTAAATAGATTCTAAAGCCGCTGCAGTATGCTCTACTTGAGCTAGAAATTCGCCAAAACCAACGTTAACAGAGAAATCCGTGGAAACGTGCTCAACAGTAAGTCATGCCATCATGCGTATGTTGCGTGCGTTGTAATCCCAATCACAGATCGCTGCCAAAGAAACCCTTGCTGCTACGAGAGAAGGTGACGGTTGCTGTCAAGCAGGTAATCTGCACGTCGTCGACAGTGAAGACATCGGCCAGCACAGTGTACTTGCCCTACGACAGGTTAGTGAAATGATCTTGAAGAGGTGAGGAACGTCCACGTACAGGAGGGATCTCGGCAGGAAGGTCTACGCTCTTGGTAACTTCAACTTCACCAGTTTCGACGGGGCACTTGAGGTCGACATTGCCAATCTGCTCGCAAAGATCGGCCTTGGTGCTGATAAGACGAATAAGACCATACTTGACAGTCAAGAGAACGTAGGCGCCCTCTTCGATCTTCTGCTTGACTGATCCCTTGGCCTTGATCAAGAGTTCCTGGCCACTATCGCCATGTTAGTACCGTGCCATGTGAGTCGGGCAATGAGAGGGGTAAGCCTAGCCGTACGCCTTGGGAGGGTTAGGAGACAAGTCAACACGGTCAATCTTGATAAGATCGGCAGCATGGTCTCCAGGACAGAACTCGAGAGGAGAATCGCCGGGAATCTTGAGGTCGTCGCTGATGGTGAGTTCGGGAGCCTTGCCATTAAGAACGCTCAGAGCCGCCGCTGGCGCCAGACAGGCAGTCAGACAGGCGGTGACAGTAGAGAATCGCATCGCGCCTGGATTAAATTGCTGGTTGATTGAGTCTTGGAGGTTGGATGGTTGACAAAAACGATGCAAAGCGGTCAATGATATTGATGAAAGTCGTTTTGTAGTGATGGAAGAAGTCGTTATCAAGGTAGAATGGCAGATGGCGATTGGCTTAGTGTTGAATGCGTCATGGGACCGATGCTCCACCTTTTGTCTCAACGACTGGCCAAGAACAGCTGGAAGTTGATGCCTTACCGCCTTGCAGTCTGCAAAAGCAGTCGCGGGCCGTATCCGAGAGCACTTAGCAAGCAAAGTGCCTCTCTTATCATGGAAGCAGACTCGAGTGTATTGCAAGGGACTTGGCGATACTGACCTCGTAATGACGCCAATGTTGTTATTCTAATACAACTATAGGACTCAGGTATGGATACATCAGCCGCACATCTTGTTTTAAGGCAACTGAGTAACTGTCTATCACTTTGGTTACCTTCAACATGATCAGAGTGGCTGCATTACAGTGGCTTATTTCTATGTAATCGCCAAGTTCCTGCCCCTAGCTTATGCGGAGGTGGAACATTTCGATTCCAAAAGCATCCAATGCCAGCCTCTCGAGTTTATTTACTCATGGTTAGCGCCACAGCCCCAGCAACCCACTGTCCCCGTATCCATCAGAACCTGAGGCATTCCGCTGACAGCCTTGCGCACGGGCCTCAGTCAGTATCTTCTATATAATGCGGCTTTTCCTCCAACCTATTTCCAAAAAAATCATACTTACCTTGTTCCGAGAAGGCCAGTTCAAGATTTGGCTTTCTCAGTGCAGAGGGCCTGCATTGCACATACGCGGAGTCGTCTCTGCACTCCATTGCTCTTCGGGGCCATGGGGGGCGTAATTTTTGATTTACCACGTCTTTCATTATGACCTGTTGCTTGCGATGGGCATGAAGAAGGAACATTTCGAATGTTGCTCCCAGAGTAAAACGCAGACGAAGCGGAACACGACGTTGAAATGCTAGGGTGAGACTGGTTGGTTTGTCTTTTGCATCGGCAATGTCTGGAAAGTAACCCAAACGGAAAATGGTGAGACACGTCGGCTCCAATGCTTCGATCTCCAAGCTTTCATAGGAGTAAGTCAAGCCAGGGAAAATTGATTGCGCTTATGTTTATTGGCCCCTTGGTGGACCTCGGTGTGAGCTGAATAGCATCCGCATATCTGGGACAATGCATTGTCACGCGTGTTTGCTGGCAAGGTGAATCCCTGGTCTCGCTCGAGTCGATCCTCGTCACACAGCGCCGCACTGTGTGCATTCGAAGCTACAGTACTTGTGCAGTCTCTTCCCCCGCTTCCTTTCTAACAAACTCATCGTTATTGATGGTGCGAAGCTAAGGTTTCGTCGCGAAAATGATTCAGTCCAACGAAAACCATCGCTGCGAAGCCGGTCAATCACGCGTCTCATCCATTTTCGGGCACCTACCTAACCAACACGGAACGGGACCTGCAACAAGACTCGAAAATGACGAGAATGGGGAGTTGGGGACCAAGAGCACGACGCGGCTTCACGTGTACGCGGACCAATTCGATGCCCCAGTCGGCCAAGCGTAAGTGCGAATACGGGCAACATCGCGAGAGACGACACCATGGTGATAAGAGATCGTTGCACACATGTGGTTGAGGTCGGGTTTCTGAGCAGATTGTCAGACGAGACTCAACAGGTAACATCAGAATCCATACGTACATGGAGTATCCGTAAGCCATCAAAAGATTTCCATTTGCTCAGCATTGGTGTTCGCATAATGTAGCATCATCGCTCCTAGGTGATGACGCGACCAGATTCATCATTATCACGCAGTCAGCTTGCAACACACTCTCATATCCCATCATGGAAGCTCTCGCAGGTCCCAGATGCAATGCTCTTTGCGCAAGCCTATGTGATTGGTTTGAGCCATGCGCCAAAGAACACAAAGCTACAGTTACCCCCTGCGAGCTTGTCCAATCGAGACTCAACAAGGATATGCCGTCCTGCCGTCGTGCGGCAGCAGCGTACACAGTATGAGTCTAGAAGATAAAAAAGAGCAAGTGACTGTGCTGAAGAACCATGTTGACCAGCGACAAGTGCTAATACCTAATTGGATCCGACTCTATAAGTGACAGAAAGGTCGACTAAACTTGCAAAGTGAAACAATAATCAAGATCATTTCGTCGTTAATATACAGCACTTGCCTACCTACTCACATGCTTTCTACTGTCCATTATCAGAGGTACATATTTCTTTTCTCTTACCTGTTCGTGGCTCTTACCTGGCTAGGCCTGGGTTCTGACTCCAATTTGTTTTGCGAGTGTCAACGTAGGCCCCAAAGTAATAATGCATTGGCTATCCGTACTGATGCCACGCGATAAAAACCATGACTTGAAATGAGGATGACGGCCAAACAACGCCAAACTTCAATTTCCCCTGGGCCTTACTTCGGCGGCGTCAGATTGGCCTAGAGGTTGGCTCTCGTTTCACCAAACGCGGCGTGTATTTATGGCGCCCAGGTGTGCTAAATTTCACACCATCTGCCTGGATCCGCTATTGCTTTACCAATCAAGACTCGTCTCAGAAGCCAGTCAAACCAGCTTCAGCCGCCATCCACTGGTTAGGCGTGCTAGGCTACGTGCCTGATGGCATTCGTCTTCGTCATTCTGCCTTGAAAATCTGGTGAACCCCCTCCCGATTCCTTCGCTCCCTGTTCATAACGAAGTGCTCAATTTCCAGTGTCAGTTCAACAGAGAGAGAGAGGTTGAGCGGACTCGCAGACTCGAAAAGTGTGCTTTTGCATTCTTTGTCTTTTTCTCTTTCTTGCAGCTCTCGAGTCTCGACGACCTGCCTCAATCGCTCTCTTTCATTTATGATGAGCTGAGCCCCTGGCTGGTCGCCCGCGCCAACAAAAAAAAAACCGCCATACGCAATTTCCAGCAGAAACTTCTTCCCACTCCCATCTCTGGGCTTTTGCTTGAGTGTATCCTCCCCCCCTTCCGCTCCGAGCCATGCCCGTGCTTGGGGCAGCTCTGCAGAGGCGGGACAATGTCATTGATCGTTAGTGCCTCAGGCCGAGAAAGCGCCTGCGTGCGTGCCCAGGTGCCCTGCTTGCTGCACTAAGATTTCTCCTTATCCACCACCAGTCAAAGTTTGGGTTTAGCGCCATTTGTCCTTTTGTCCTTGTCTCGTCTCTTCTCTTCCATGTCTCTCTGTTTTGTCTTTTCTTTGGGGGGCCACTCGAGTGTCCCCGTTCCCTCGCTCATACACTACTGTGCTGTGAGTACTTGTTGTTCACTTGGGGCTCCCGCCCAATCCAGCCCAGAAGCACGAGCAGAGATTACCAAAAACGGCCCAGTGGCCCATTCATTCACTTTGGCATAATCTGCTGCTCTCATATCTTCTCTCGGTTGCTGAGAATTGAGTGGGAGCCACCCCAGGTGGATGAGAAGGGCGAGCGAAGTGCCGCTGATGAGGGTGCCAAGATCAGGTAGGTACGTACCTTTCTTTTTTTTTTTTAACTTGTTGCTCACTTCCAGACGACTGGAGGTGTCTCCCCCTCTAGCCAACTGGAAATGGGACCCCCAGGCAGGTCCCAAGTCGGTACCGCAGTACCACACTTGTCTAGCAGCGCACCCGGTCTTGTCGCTCCTCCCCATCCTCTTTCTTCATCACCCACCCTTCTTCGTGCAGTCCACGATCTTCAATCCTTACATCTCGTTACCTCGTCTGCTTCAAACTCTTTCCGTGTATGCATTGTGTTTGAGTAGTCTCGAAATTTACTTTCTTGAACCCTCTCTTAACCGCCTCGCCTCTTTAACGCCTGGCCACCAACTTCTCGACGCTCGACACCTCGACACCTCGACCTTCTTCGCCCCAACCCTGCCGTGACCGATCACAACGAGTTTTGCGAAAACACAAACCGACCGAGCGTGTCTCCAACAAGCCTTCGACTCACGTCTACGCCTCATATTTCGCCTCTAGTCGTCAATCTGATCAACGTCCTTGACTTGATTTACCTCGTCGTCGCGCCGCTGACCTCCCACCCTACAGTCGACGCTTCTGCCAGTCGAGTCTCTGGTTCTTCGACGCCTGCGATATCCGACTATTAGAACACAGACGCTTCTTTTGCTTCGTTGCATGGGAATACCATCCGTTATTCTAGTTCGCGACCTCGCTTTACGGTCACCCCGACGCGCCCTCTGAAAGGCGTCGTCATGCCCCAAAGACCGCGATTTTAGACAAGATACATACTCTCCGGTGTTAACTGCATCATCACAACGATAGATTATGACCGAAAAACCGGTGTCGCTGTCTACGCAGTCCGCGGCTCCTAGTCAGATCGCTCCTGTTCTGTCGGGCGCAATAGCCAAGGACGAAGCCGCTCGACCAGCGGACGGGGCGGAAGAAGAACCATATACAATAAAGTGTATCTGCAACTTCTCTGACGACGATGGAAACACAATTTATTGCGAGACATGTGATACGTGGCAGCACATCGATTGCTTTTACCCCGACAATCGAGATGAAGCCATTCGCGAGGATTTCGCACACTCCTGTGCAGAATGCAAACCTCGGCCCCTTGATCGTCAAAAGGCTATCGAGCGTACCCTCCGTCTCAAGAATGGGACTGCGGGAGATGAACGTACCGACAAAAGAACAAAACGACCTCCCTCGAAGAGTCACAAGAAGAGGTCGAAGCCCGCTGATTTACCAATGAATGGCCATACTAGTCCCCAAGAGAATGGCAGATATAATCATGCTGGAGATCAGCAGCCCCCTCCCAAAAAAGCGAAACATCGTTCCTCACAATCCGTCAGCTCCCAAGCCCCCAAGCGGAGTCCCTCCTACGGAAATGGCAGATCAAATACTGCCCATCCTCCAAGCCCTGCCACCACCCCACCAGATCTGCCCGAAGATTTTCAAATTCACCAATACTCCCAAGGGTTCTACAACTTGTACAATGCAAGGGACGTCCCCGACTCACACAACAATGCCTTCGCTAGTCTTGCCATTCCCACAGCGCTTTCTCGCTGGCTTCGCGACCCCAATACGATGAGGAGTGAAGTGGGGAGGCGACACTCAGAGGTTTTCCAAAAGACACCCGCGAATCTGGAAGTCAACAAGCCTAAGCTCGAAGTTGGCGATACCACGAGAACACTGGACGACGGCAAAGCTCTCAGATGGAGGTTTCTAAAATCCAGTACACCAATTGAGAAGGATGTGCCTCTTGTTGAGTTGAATGGCGCAATCGGATTCCAAAAGGACTACTGCACCGATCCAGCAAATCTTTGGGCCGATCTATCCTCTCCACTTCCCTTCGTCTTCTTCCACCCTGTCCTGCCTTTGTATATCGACACACGACAGGAGGGTTCCCTGGCCCGCTATGTCCGCCGAAGCTGCAAGCCCAATGCCCAGCTTGATACATATCTTTCTGATGAAAGCGAATACCACTTTTGGATCGTCAGCGACAGATACATCTCCGCCAACGAGCAAATCACCTTGCCGTGGGACTTTCGCTTAGAGAAGAGTGTACATGCCCGTTGGCTTCACCTTCTTGGGTTGAGTGATGACGACTCCTCCAGCAATGCAGAGATACCAGTGGATGAGACAGAGTACATGGCGATATCGAACTGGATGAATCGGATTCTCTCGGAATATGGCGGTTGTGCGTGCGACCTGGATAACAACTGCGCGTTCGCACGCTTCCATCGCCAATACCTCCATGGGAAGCCGCAAGTGCGTGGCCCTGCGAAGAAGAAACCAAGAAAGTCGAAGACACAGGCCATCTCACCAACCAGCACAGGGCAAACCATCACGAGTCGAGCTACAAGCGAAGGCCATATCGAGGACAGTGTAGATCACGACAACAGATCACAGTCCGGCTCTCTGCGAAGTAAACCACCTAGCCGTGACCTCACTCCTCTTCGACAGGGCTCTTTCGATCAATTAGGCATCCTAACTGAACCAACAGACCGAGACAAACGCAAGGTTGCTATGGTTGAGGATACCTTCCGCCGTATGGAGCAGCAACAACCACCGAGAAAGAAGAAACGTGTATCCGATGGTACCGGCTCTACTTCCTCCAAGTCCAAGCACCGTAACGGTTCAGTGGCATCCCATGGCAACTATGTTGATGCTGGGACTTGCAGGAGCCATTCCGGGTCACCAACCAGCACCTCTCCACACATTCATCAGGGGCCGTCGATGCCTAACCAGAGTCTTGCATCCCCCAGGTCTCGCGAGTCTTCAATTACACCCCGAGGGGTGTACTGCGATGTTGCAGTACAAACTGATCCAGTTGAGGGCGCTTGGTTCAGCGAGCATAACCGGTCTCCGCGTCCGAAGAAACGCATAATTCCGCTTTCCAAACGACTACTCAACAGTCGCCATAAGGTAAAGACCGAAGAGGACGATCTCCGAAGAAGGTCTTCAGTCAGTCAAGCCTCTAATGGCACTGCAATGGAAGTTGACTCGCCTGTGGAACACGTTCCGTCAATTAAGCGATCAGAATCCGAGTTACCACCCTTGTTCCCTCCCTCCGGTGATGCTCCTTTGGTGGATGCTTCGTCACCAGCTACAACCCCTGTCTTGGGATCAGCTGCAAGTGACACCTCAGCAAGGACAAAAACCCCGGACTTCCGTGTGCAGTTACCCCCTGTACCCTCCTTTGACAGTACAGGACTGGGCATCCACAGCATCACAACTCCTCAGCCTAGTGTGGTGGCACATTCGCCTCTTTCTGGTCCATTGCCTAGCCCCTTTGCCCCACCGTCTGTCAACGGTGTAGCTGCCCATCCCAGTCCAGTGAAGAAGAAACTTAGCCTGAGCGACTATACGAAAAGTCGCATGAACAAAGCCGCTGGCAAGACCGCTGGCGGACACGCTGTCCTGAAACCTTCTATTTCAAGCCCCGAGGATACCAAGGTCGATATAGTGGTCGATTCACATTCGATCGAGAAGCCTCCGGAAGGCATGGTTATGGCCCCTGTCGCTGCGACGAATGGCTCCTTATAATACGACGATGTTTAATGCCGCCACTGTTTGAAGATTTTCTTTGTTTTCTTTTTTTATGTTTCCCCGGGGATGGCGGAATCAAAAGCCTGGAGTTCTCTCATTTCTATATACTGGCTGGTACGTCAGATGATTACCCCGATGGTATGGCGTTTGAGGAGGTTATAAGGCACTGGCCCTGGGTACCGGATTTGGCCGGTCTGTCAGAGAAACCCAGTATCTGAATGAGGTGACGGCGCAGCAGGTTGGTGCCTACGGATCAATGGAATTTCTCATTGGGGATTAAATGTGAGAGAAAAGGCATAGTGGCCATATGGCTTCTTGGTTGTGTTGTTCGTCCTGATATGTGTTGACATGAATGGATTGGGAAAGAAAGAAATAGGTGGAACACAATTATCGAGCAAGGTCTTTCGAAAGAAGACGTCAAAGGACTCGTTTTATGTAATTATAGGCGTTACCCGTGCTTGCATGCATGTATGCATCAGACTTATGTAGTACTGCTTGAAACGATGGGAAATCCACCCTTTTGAAAGACACATTACTTATCATCGCCCACTCTATTGTGATGCATCAGTACGGATGCAATGAATTAATTACCTGACATTTGGAAATGGAGCGAGCGATACTGTGAACAGACGGGGTCAGATTGGAAGATATTATTTCCCCAACTTCTTTCTAACTCAAGTCTCCAATAGGTCAAGCGAGCTTCTTTTCTTCCAAATTTTACTATCGCTTGATTCTTCCAAAAATTCTCCTCTTCAATACTGCGCAGTAGTTCCCCAGTTGTCTTCCTTAAAGACCAACAGCGCCAACCGATGTCTCACAAACAGCCCAAAAAGCCCAACGGCAAATTGGAAGAGAGTCATTTCGAGAGCCAACCGATCCTCGCGGAGGGGGCCACGCCAAACAAGCCAGAGATTGAGGATAGTGAAGTTGCTCGTCTCAACAAACTGGCCCTTGTCGTTAACAGTCACCTTTAGTAGTCGCAGCTGGCTGAGGAGAAGCAGACCGCGCGCGACCAGGGGATGCGGCTGCTTCTCAGCAGACCAGGGCGTCATCGAGGGTTCAAGAAGACCGCTTCGGGCATTGAAATGGGGAAGTCGGTGGCGTGGACAAGGGATCAGGCCGAAGATCTGAGGGGTTGAGTAAAGGAAGTTGAAGATTTGTGGAACGAGGAGTAGCCCCAGCGTCTTGGAAAAGTGACCAAGGATACCGACAACGGCAAAAACCATACCAGAGAAGTAACAGTATGTATCGCCTACAAAGACCTTGGCCGGGTACCAGTTATGGTAAAGCAAGGCGCATGAGACGCCGATCCATGGCAGAAGAAAGTAGAGCGAGAACAAGTGAGAGTCAGTCGCAGGGTGCGGGTAGGGCGTGAAGAGGTACAAGCAATCGTTGAAGGCGAGAAGGAGAGCGACAACGACGCACTGAGAAACTTCGATACCGTTGATACCAGCAAGCATGTTGATGCTCTGGGGACAGAACATGGCAACACAGGCCATGTAGACGTAATAGAGTGCACCAAGGTCGAAGAGCTCGCCCAGATAAGGCTGGAGTTGAAGAGGCAGAACAATGGATGTGACGTCAAAGTCGACAAAGTAGACGACCAGAAGAGGGATCGAGGCAATACCAGGAATCCACCACTTGTGTCGCCAACGGATGTCAAATAGATCATCACCAATACCCAAAAAGGCAATAGTCTGCAGAGAGATGATGGCGCTCAGAAACGACGCGAGCTGTAGGGGTTAGCTAAATGCCAAAGTGAAGAAGAAGCACATGAATGCGCACCTTGTTGTGAGGGAATTTGTGCAAGAAACGCCCCTGGTTGACTTTCTCAAGCTCAACCACAACATCGCGATTTCCACCACCACTAGTGGCCGCAACAATATCCTTGTAGAAAGGGAAAGGGATAAAGACGATGAGGCTGAGAAGGTAGACAGCGGCGCATATAGCGCCCATGCATTCTGGGATTTCATTGCGCTGCACCTTACTCATATCGCGACCACGGAAACCGGCGCGCATAAAGGTAGGTCCTAGCCAGCGGATCATGGCGAAGCAGAGCGAGAAGCCGAGGAAGGACAGGGCCAGAGATGCAATGAGAGGTTCGCCATCGCCGTGAAGCGTGTTTACGAGGACAGCGCACGATGCGCCCGAGATGAGTGAGAGCGTGAGGATCTCGGTACGAGAAAGTGAGGTTGTCGTTGTGACAGTCATGATGGGTGTGTTTTAGTTAGATGACGCCTGAGAAGGAGAAAGAAGGAGATGAAGAAGAAGAAGAAGAAAAGAAAGAGGAATGGAGCATCATGAATAGTCCAGTTGAATTAATCGTCGGCAATCAAAGCAAATCGATGCTTAGAAAGGTAGATGCTGAAAGGTAACAAGCATCAAATGATTGTTACAAAATGAGGTTTTGGGTGACACGTTGTTGCACTGCGGAACGGAGAACAGAGAACAGAGAGAGGAGAGCCGGGATGTGGAGTGATCAAGTGCCCTGCCTGGGTCTGGGGATACGACGCGGAAACACGTGCAGTGCATTAAGATACCGGAGATGAGAGGCACTTTGGGTTTATTATAACCTCAATTTTATTTTATTCAGTCGATCCACAAGGTAAAGAAAGTTAAGTTCATCTAACTTACGTGTTTGATCAAGAATAATCCTTAGTGAAGACAACACACAAAGATTTGGCCTCCTTTGCATCAACAGGCTACAAAGGAAGAAACAGGAAGCATAAATATCATCACTTACCAAACACTAAACATCAAACGATATTGATATTGATATTTATATCATAACTCATCCATTTCATTTATTCGCTTTTGAGGGTATATCGCTATCGTTTCTTAACTCCAAAATTGTATGCAAGCAAATGATCCTAGACATCCATCCAATCCATCCATAGAATAGAATAGAATCAGAGCGGAGAGTTTGTGGTTGCGAGCCTCCCAGCCAATTCGTAAATCCAAAAAGCGCCTTTGTCCCAGTTCAGTTCATCCATCTTTGCCAGCCTTGTTCTATAATCATCATAGTGTTTTCTTCCCTTTCCGTTTGGCAGCAGGGCTGGGGGTATCTCCTACACAATATTCGTGGCCATCTTTAAATTTCCTTTACAAAACCCACCTCGACCAGATTATCCGGGTTGATGTTCAAATTGGCGAGCTTGGTTCGTGAGTTCTCACGAACCCACAAGAATGCTTCCAATGCTATCCGCCGAAGAAGCTTGGTGAATCCCATCTTCTCCTCTTCTTGCACCCTCATGGTTTGTTTGCCCATGAGATAGACAGTCTGTGCTTCCTCAGCAGCTCGAAGCGCTTCTAGCTCACCTCGAAACTCCGGGGGCATGTCGTTCTCATCAGGCGGGAATGGCCCTCTCGTGATAAAGGTCATTAACTCATTAACAATAATTGCTGCCAAATTGGGCGTGAGAATGTCATCCATGTAGCCATGTCGGAGTACAATTCGGTAACATGAGGGAATCTTGGTCGTGACTCGGGCAATAACGAAGCGCTGGTCGTATGGCACTGTGGGCTGCGACAATGAGCGCATGTGAAAGAAGACGATAACCTGCGGTCGCGTTTGGAACTTCCGGATGAACTGTGTGAAGACTTTGGGAATATGGTCCCCGGTGCCTCCAACTTTATCGAAGAAGATGCCGATGCCTGGGGCTGTCATCACTTGCCCACCCCCAAACTCTGGTTGAAGCCTGAATCGTATTGACCGCATCGAGCCATCGCCAGTTATGCCTCTGGCAATCGAGTTGTTTCGTGAAGTGCTTCGGGAGGATACGATGAATTCCGAAGGATCAACCATATCCCGCTGCTCTGCTTCCCATTGCTGCTCCTTGCCCCATCGCCAAAGTATGAAAAAGGTACTTAGGATGAAGGACAAAACCAACGCAAACCAACCACCATCGGGAACCTTATTCAATGCTGCGATTAGATATATACCGTCGAGCAGTATAAAGATCAAAAAGCCGAGCAAGACGATGAGGGACTGGATTCGCCAGATGATAAGCGCCACCAAGCTTACCATGCAGGTCGTGATGAACGTGACAAGTATGACGCAGACGCCGTAAGCGTGTCCCAAGCTTGTTGTCTATAACATTTCGAGTTAGGTATAATTTCAACAACAGATAAGAAGCTGGCGTACATTGTTATAGACAGCCGTCACCACCACTGTCCCGATCATCAATAGCCAGTTCGCAAGCGGCATGTAGATCTGATCGTGGAATCGACGGCTGGTGTGGACCGTTTTTATATGAGGAAAATAGCTGAGTCTCATGAGCTGAGAGATGAGCTGAAACGAACAAACGATCAGAGCCTGACTGGCAACGATAGCAGCAAGGACGGCTATGATGATACTGAAGTAAAGGGTGCTCTCGGGCACGGTGCGGAAGAAGGGATTCGTGAAGGCCAGTCCGGTTTCGTCCTGTGAGATGAAGGCTGCTTGGCCGCAATATGTGATTAGCAAGCATGGAAATGCCAGGCACAACCAAGACAGCTGTATTGCTCGCTTTCCAAAAGCACCGAGATCTGCAAAGAGTGATTCGACACCGGTAAACGCAAGAAGTAGTCCGCCTAGTGACTTCCAACCGCGAGCTTCATTTCGTATGAGATATAGGAAAGCGTAATGAGGACTGAAGGCCTTAAGCACGGTATGATCGTACTGAATGAGGTTATATATGCTGATGGACAAGTTGTAGAGAAGCCAGACAACGACGACAGGGGCAAAAGAGGTGCCGATTTTGGAAGTGCCGAAGAACTGCAGTCCGAAAAGCGCGACAAGGATTGCGCAAGAGATTCCCACGATAGCAGGCCTACCGAGATCGGGCCTGATGACCTGGATTCCTTGGACAGCTCCCAAAACAGACTGGGCGGGCGTCAAGATACTGTCGGCTACAACCATGGAAACTCCCAAAACACCAACGACCTTCAGGACGCTTTGAGCAACCCGGCTTCTTTCCAGGAAATCGCGGGCCATTCTCCCGGCTGGTGCCAGTTCAGCGCCCGTTTCACGATCGAGGCGCACGACGATTCTCTCCGGGCCATTAGGGTCGGTACGAGCGATATTGGCGTATCGAGAAAGTAGCGAGTATAGGGCAAAGGTGCCTCCTTGTCCGTCATCATCGGCTGATAACACAATAAAGCAATATTTAAACGTCACGATGAGAGTGAGGGACCATATAATGATTGAAAGGGCGCCCACAAGGTCGTGCCATGACGGCTGTTCGGTAAAGGTCGAGCTGAAAACATAGAGAGGGCTGGTGCCGATGTCGCCATAGACGACACCAGCGCTTTGCCAGGCGAGCCATAATAACACAACACCTCTGTACGTCTTTTAATAGTAGACAGGTCAGAATTCGATTCATCATGTCGTAGTTTCCCATCCTTGGCGGCCTACCTGCTTGTTTTCGCGACATAAATCCTCATGCTCGATGCGCTGTGCCTTTTCCTGGTCGTGCAGGTCGCGGGCTTCTGGATCCGTAGGGGCTGCATCTTCGCTTTCATCAGCAGCCGCATTGACCCAGGCTTCTATTCTCTGGTTGCGGGCATTGTAAGAGATCATTTCGATCGGAAGTCGACAAGGTCACTTGGTGACACTAGGTCCAGTTCCAAAAGGAAGGGACCAAATCATTGGGGCCTGCGCTTATATATTCTTTCTGACCATGTACTGACTGACTAGGACTAGGATGGAGCAGAATGACGAGCCTAACCGAAAGACTACAGCACCATGCCTGCCAGCCTGGGTGAAACTGGCTTGCTGGTCCACTCGGCCAACAGCCACAATTATGGTCTGCCCGTTGACCTCCTTGACTGCCAAGAGGTCTTGGTGCCATCCCCAAAGTGCTGATAGGTTGAAGCGTAACATGGCAAGCTCGGATAAAGGCATTTTGTTTCCCAAATCTCCCCACCAGAGATCGTACCGTTGGTTTCTGAGGGTTTTGCTGCCAGTGGAGCCGGGGCTGTGTATATCTTCTGTACGGTGCAGTACAGAGGCTAAGAGGCTGGGAAGACCCGTTCTCCCCTCACTTGCAGGACGAACGGCTCTACCCAGGTACCTAGCAAGGGTGCGGCCAAGAGGTTGCTCTCCCTGAGTCGAGTTGAGGTGAGTCGAAAGATTCGAGAATACTGCCGAGATGGTGGACACACCCTGCACTCCAATGGCATCTCGACACCATCCGCACATCACCTAATGATCCCTATTCCCCCCCTCCAATCCGGGTGTCGAGAAGTGCGGGGACAGCTGGAACTGGGGCAATGATTGTCCCGTGAGATGGGGAGTTTTGAAGGTCAACAAACATTCGTAGTCAAAGAGCCGTGGCGCTAAGACGCTTCAGTGCCTCTGCGTCTGTCTCGGTTTCTTGGCTGCTTATCCTTTGCATATGCAAAGCAAATGCATCGTAAAAAGGGTCTCTTCGGCCCTCCGAGACCAGGTGCTTTCTGACTCTGAACAGCCTGTGTACTGTAGGGATTGGGCCGAATATTCCCGGATGAGTGTCTGGTCAGTCCATCATCCTCTTACGATATACCCACGCGATTGTTTGAAAGGTTGAATTGGTTGATCGTTCCGTCGTGCCTCTTTGCTGCTGGAAAGAACCCGATATGTCTCATTGACTGGGTGAATACCTGTGTATAATGTACAATACAGAGGTAGGCAGGTAGTCGGTGTCAGACAATCGTATGTATTTCATACATTACGACGCGTCCCCGATATTATGCTCCGTTCTTGAAGTGGGTGTGACCTGAGTTATTCTCTGATTTCCCCAAAAGGCCACTTGCATCAAAAATGGAGTTGGTGCACGATCGAGGTTGTTACAACTCGACTCCAATCCTCCCTCCACTTGCACTTACATCCATGGCCCGACTTGCCCGACCGTAAAAGCGTCAGTGGAGGCAGGTACTAGTCGGGCCCGTACTTACAGCAGGCGGTATGTGCCTATTAGCTGGGGAGTCAGTGGAGGCAGCGCTAACTACCACCTAGAAAACCCCACCTACAGATGTATGGATGCCGAGCCGATTCCACAGAATGCCCTTAGGGAACCGTACCTAAATACCAGGTTACTTGTCGGGACTTTTTGATAGCCCGCCTGCTACCTTACTCGTGTAATGTAATCCGCTTACTCATGATACCCTCATCTTCAATGACATCGCGAACTTGTTCATCGAATGATTTTGCAGCAAAACCTTATAATTAACAATAAAGCAACCGAGTCTAAGATGAATGAACACGAGATCATATTCAGCCATAGTCTATGCGTCAGCTACACACAGTACAGGTGTACGTCATGAGCTACGATTGCCAAGATGAGGTCCAAGAGAAAGATGCACTTATCAGGTGGCTCGGCGAAAACCTTCGTGCCGGCCTGCCTTTATAATCGCGGAGGAGATACATAAACACAGTACTGTATGGGTATGCATCCGTACCTACGCTACTGTACTGCATGCAATTCCACCCTCCACCACAGATACCTACAATTTCTGTTCCCGACAAGTGTCATGTTGGTTGTTCAAGTTAGTGGTTGGTTCATGCACTAACTACGGGACGGAGAATAAATTAGAGATTGGCGGTTAGTTGCTATAAATTATTTTGAATGCGGTATGCAGAAACATGGTACCATCAAGAAACGCCAAGCGTTATGTGATTATCTGTGGGAGAGAGAGGCCTCAGCTCAGACCAGGTCCCAAGTCACCAAGTAAGACCATCCCATGGCATATCTACCGACCTTGGCAAGGAATTCTTCGCCTGTGACTCCTCTTGCATCCTCGCGGTCGCCGAACTTGGTTAAAACGAGTAAGCGTACTGATTGGCCCCGAGGACCCAGATCCCACGCATTCACGTCAAGCCAGTACCAGAATCCATTTGTCTCCATGGGTATCATCTCGTCTCTCTGGCCTTCGCCCCGAGGAAGGCTGAGAAGCACCAACCGTTCTTTTCCGCCGCATTTATCCTTCGTCCAGTGCTCGCAGATCTTGGAGTATTGAAAGCGCACTATCTCTCCGCTATCAATCGAGATGTGACGCTGCTTCGGCTCGATACTGGGCTCTGAAATGCCCTCTTCAGCCGTAGTCCCACACATTCCATGGGGCTCGCCTTCAATGCCTCCAGTGTAGTAATTTTCCCATGTAACAGGCTGCCCATCGGCTCGGAACTGATGTCGTGAGTCTGCTGGGAAATGCCTGAGACCAAAATGCTCGTTGGCGTTTGTGAACTGCAGAGGTGAGAACTTTGCCACGTAACTTTGTCCATCGAGATGACCAGCTCCCCAGCAGGCATCTAACAACTTCCAATCGCCGCCGTCGATGCGCACAGCGTTCCAGGCATGCCCAGTTGGCTTGGCTGGTGGCGGACGTTCACCCTTCTTGAGCGGAGTGTATCCAAAGCCCTTTCCATGGCCAGTAACAACCACACACTCAAGACCAGCTCTGTTGGCGATCGCTTTGTATGTTTCTGCATATCCTGCGCAAACAGCTCTGCCAGTAAAGATAGTATCTTCTGCGGTCATATGCCTGACATTGTTGCCAAAGAATGCGGCAACGTCATAGTTAATGTTGTAATGGAACCAAGTGAATATCGCCCGTGCCTTATCCGTGTAAGAAGGAAAGGGGCCACAGAGCACCTGTGCCAAGTAACCGACTGGGTCGTTCCTTGGCACGGAGTCTCGAGGGTATTGCGCAGCAACGGCATCGGGGGCGCTCCAATCACGACATATGAGACACCCGTATACAGGTTCAGGTGCAGTTAAAGCTTGTGTTTCATATGCTTCAATTTGAGCCATCGAAGGACGAGAAGCAAGCGGTACCGGAGGTGGCTCATCTGCTGGTTGTGACTGGCCAGGGATTGGGGGTCGTGCAGGTAGTGCTGGTTGGGCATCTTGAGCCTTGTCCTTGTTCGAAAACCCAAGAATAACCGGCCTTTTCGACTTGCCGTTTTCTGATGGTCTAGGCGGTATCTTCCTTGGCTGAGATGATGTCTGCGGTTCAGGCGTGACGTCTGCTTGTGGTTTCGCTGGGCGGGCGGGTAACCTTGGTGGAAGATTAGGTCTAACCGGAGGTGCAGGCGCAATGGCTCGTGGAGGCTCAATGGCTCGTGGAGGCTCAATGGCTCGTGGAGGCTCAATGGCTCGCGGAGGCTGTGGCGATGGAGGAGGAGCACGTTTGGGTTTCACCACCTCCTGGGCTGAGGCTTCTTTTTCTCTTCGCGAAGGGGGTAGTTTTGGGAGGTTCGCAGGATCATAGGCCGGTGGCACTTTATAAACGGCCCCATCAGAGTTGACACTTGTCACTGATGAAGGGGGCCTACCTGCAGATAACGTAGAGATTGCAGAATTCTGCGATCTCTCTGAAGAACCAGAGTTTCTCCTCACCATCAGACTGGATTGAGTTGAGGGACGTCTCGGCGGCAAAGTCGGTGCAGACTGCGTGGTCGAAGTACGGCTGGGGAGTGGAGGCGGGGTTCGTCGTTGAACCACATCTTGACCGTTTTGCGCTGAAAGTTGTGGTGTTGACGCTTTTCTCAGTGGGCGAGGAGGAATCGTTGGGTTATTCTGCGAAGGGCTTGGGGTTGTTGATATAACCGGTACTGTTTGACTCCTGCCTTCGATAGCTGGACGAACGGGAGGAGGAGGCGGCGGCGGTCGCTTGCGAACTGGTCCAGGTCCAGGGCTTGGGCTTGGGTTCGGGCTTTGAACATTGGCGAAGCTCTTCTTCTTGTTAAGGGCAGCAATACGCTCAGCTAATGTGTTGAACTGGGGCTCTTCTGTGTCGGCCATTATATAGGTGATTTATCTTTCGAGTAATAGCGGTGGTTCTGAAATTCACGACGATGAATTGATGATGAATAGTCCTAGATGCGAATGTAGGGATATTTCATGTTTTTAAAGGGAGCGCAATATACAAATGCTTGGCAAATGCTATAACGAAGGTGGGTAGAGTTAAGAATGAAAGATGACAGTTGGAAACGTAACAGAAGAATGAGGATGGTGAGAAGGAAAATGGAAGAAAGAAAGAAAAGGCCCAGCTAGTCGATATGGATAAGTTCCTGGGGGGTTTAAGCAAGTCATTAATGGAGAACGGATGATTGAAGGGGTTCTACACAGCCCTGTAGGTGGACCGTGGGCCTAGTTTACGAAGCGGGGATGTAAGGGGAGAGCCAACACTACAGCTAATGTTTCATGATGTTCTAGAGCCATTTGGTAGACTGATATCCATGGATGCTACTATGTAGTCTACGCGGGTGAATATTGGCTAGAATTGTCAATCATGACTGTAAGAGAGATCATTCTGTTTTGTTTCTCCTGTTCAGGATAATAACCTACCATCTTGATCACACATGCAGCAGTCTGACTTCCTTATTACTACCACTTCTGTGGCGACTTGGCTCGGCAATTCTGTGCCTAGTCCAAACACAACACGATCGACTCACTGTACCTGGTGATCGGACCTTACTCATTTCGTCCTTCTGTTACAACAAATTGACAGTGACTTCCGCTGGTAGTCGAGCCCCAGATCTCCTACGGTTTATGTGGTGGGCTGACAGAAGGTGCTTGCTTTTGCTGCGGGAGGATACACAGAACTTGTTGGCAGATCCTTGTTTTCAGCTCAGCACATAGATTGTGCCTTGGGAACCTGGGCATTTTCGTCGTCGTTCTTCTTCTTTTATTTTTTTGGTGAGGGTCAGAAACAACTATTCTTCTAACACTGCAAACAATCCAAACCCTTTAAGCCAATGATTGGTACCTATATACAGTATATGTCCATGGATGCAGTAACAGGTCTTATACAAACAGTCAGTCATAAACTAATATGAGGCACAACACTTGCATGGATCCATTACATACTAGGTAGAGTCTCAGCGGGTACAGTAATTGTTTTCTACGTTGGATTTTCCTATTACTGGGAATCGTCACAGACAGTAGCCAGGTATTCAGGGTCATCTATTGTGACGCAGTGAATAACTACTACTAATTTCAGCAGTGAGGAAGTGCTTGGTCGATTCTCCACAATGGATGCGTGGATCTCTTTAGTGGTACTGATAGTTTTTGTTTCTGTCGCTTTGGTTTCACTGTTGCTATTTCCAGTTATGCGTTGTTAACAAACCCAAATGCCGTTGCGGTTGTCACACAACGCCGAGAAACGGGTAAAGCTACTAAGATAGATTTCTTAGAACTCAATGGTGCTTAGGATTTCTACACAGTCACCTCGTGAGCCTTTTCCTCTTGATACTAAAGTCGCCATCACGTATTCATATTCCCTGTCCTAGCTACCTAGGTGGGTAACAGAAGAAATGTCCTCTAAGACTTAGGCTACAGAAATAAAGTAGCCTAAATGATGGTCTAAGTTGGCATAAGGTACCTAACCAAGTTATTTCGTCTCTTATGCTTTCAACGGTCAATTCTTCTGACACCCTGCGGCCTAGGTAGGTAGTAGGCAAGGCACAACGACTACTGACCTACAAGATAAACCTAGTCAACCTAAGATCCATATTCAGCTTCACTGGCACTAACAAACGACGACGGGAAAGGTAGATCCTTGGGAATCGTTAATCCGCCCCGCAGCAGCCGCTCATAGCAACCAATCAACAAACAAGAAAGACCGCTGGGGGGTTCTATTCATAACCTCCACTAACACTAAACCCCCGGAACTTGCAACCTACCGTACCTAGAGACCCCGGCACCAAGCGGCGGCTTGCGACAGTCTGATCCAATCCAGTGACTTGGTTTGACTTTACTTACTACTACTTACTAAGTTTGGCTTTACTTTACTCGACTTCACTCTCCTCCATCCTTGTCTCTTTTCGCTTCATTCATCCTCCACTCGAACTCTAGGTACAGAGAGATTCCTTCTCTGCTGTATCCATTGCTTGGGCATTTATGAGTCTGCTTTCTCTCTCAACGGCCCCAGTTTATAGCCTTCTTAGCTCCGACTGATCGACGCTATCCATTCGAGCCGCCCGCCTACATCGGCGCATCCCATCTCCGTTTCCATCTCCATCTCCATCTCCATCTCCATCGCGGCGCGGCGCATAGTCGAACACCAGACGTATTGCAAAGTTATTCACTCAGCGCATCGTTCGCTTCTGGATACTGGCTTCCCCTTCGATCCATCTGTCTTTCTATCAACTTCGAACTGTCTCTCCTCTCACCTGTCGTCAGCCAGCCTAGTTGCCACGCTGCCCCCGCTCGTTCATCATGGCTGCGGAGGCCGTTGGCAACAAGGCTGCCACCCCGCCCATGCGCTCGCTCACTTTCCAGGATCTCCCGGCTGAGATTCAGCAGGATATCTTGTCGCATGTTCGTCTTGTCGATGCTGCCCATTGTGTGTTTTGTGACCGTACTAATGCACTCGCAGTGCTCGCAGTCTGATCTGATCTGTTGTGCTCTTGTCTCTCAGCACTTTCGTGAGCTGGCATCTGCCATACTCTATCGCAGCTTCAATATCCTGTTTCCTGATGACGACGATGTGAGATTCGAATCACCGATTGACGGCCTCGCAGGCGGCCTCGACACATTCACTACAAGCGACTACAACTATGCAAAGCATCTAAGGGAGTTGTCCATGGACACAGTTAGCACTGGCGTCAAAGCTGAACATGCCTACAAACCATATCTTTACAGTGCCAGTTGCGGGAAGTTTCTTAACACATTGCTATATTTGACGTTGAAGAAGGCGAAATCTCTCGAGTCTTTCCGGTGGGTTCCGTGGCAGGCTGTGTGCTTTCACTCATATCCACCTTCGCTAACCTTGTCAATAGATGGAACATCAGAGTTGAACTTAGTAGACCTGTCTATCGTGAGCTTCACAAGATTCCAACGCTGACCAAGTTTCACATTCGTCTTCAAGCTGGCGACACGTACTACATGACGCCGCCACCTCTTCCGCTCACTCTCGATGACCTTCCCCCAGCCTCGACTCATTGGGCCGATATTCCTCCTCCACCTCCTCCGGGACCTCCCCCAGCAATGTTCACAGCTCCCTTAGCTGGTCCTATGTCATCTCTGCCACTCATTTCGTCGCCTCCTCCTCTTCTGTCAACTTCAAAGCAGTTCTCAAAATCCAAGGCGAACAAACGCGATCCTACAGCTCAAGAACCTCCAACGCTTTCAGGTTTCAAAATGCTAAAGAGTCTTTCCGTTCTTGATATAGATAGTCTCGACTTGGCCACAGAGCTTAAGACTTGCATCCGAAATTCATCCTCTACTCTCACAGAGTTGCATCTTTCCTTGTCGGATTCTTTGGCTCTGCAGGCGAGGCGGCCACCACCTGATTCCGATCCGGACGATTCTGATGTTGATGACGCGTTCCAAGTCGTACCTGTCTCTCAAAATACCAGTTTCGACGCTAGTGGCCCTGCCAAAAACTTTCGCTCTCAGGAGGAGCGTAAACTTCAAGAGGGCATTTTGGGGAGGATATTCGATGTCGAACCTTTTATTGTCAAAAAGCCTGCACTTAACCAGAGTCCTCGCGAAGCAGCGACTAGCCAAGAAGAAGGGCAAGAAGCCGAGAATAACGAAAATTCAGAGGATCCCCGCGAAGAGTTCGTGTCATCTCTTCGCAGCGTATCGACGAGGTTGATGACGCAGCTCAATGGCACACGCGATATCTCTACCGTCCAGCAGGATATTCTAGACGTCATTGAGAAAGCTGCGAGAAAGTATGTCGATTCGGGCGAAAGTTCCTCACAGCAACCCAACGATTCATCAGAAAACCCTACTGTCGTGTCTAAAAATGGGGAGCCGAGTAGTGGGGATGGTCAGGCGAGCTCAGGACCGGCTGATACTTCCAAGTTACCTTCAATATTTGACAAGAAAGAATCAAGTGATTTGTCACCAGACGATATCGAAATCGATACGGTAGACGACGTGGAAATCGAATCGGATGGGCAACAGGTCAAGGAAGCCGAGGGGCAACAAGTCAAACCCAAGGAGCCCGAAAAAGCAGACGCTAGTTCTTCTTCTGTTGCCAACCTGGACGATCAAGACACAAATTCGAATACAGTCTCAGCCACAGAACTGGACAAAGTCGATACGAACTTGGCTGCGCAACGAGTGAATTATGAATCACTCTTGTTGGAACTCCAGCAGCTACAGGATGAGAATGATGCGTTCATTCAACAGATCAAGGCAATGTCTATTCAAGGCACTGTCGGAGAACTCCAACAATTTAAGGACTCTGTTACCCAACTCAAACAACTGGGCCAAAGGACTGAACGTGTACGGGGCGCCATAAAAACTACACACCTTGAAATAAAAGAGATTGAGGCTCAGGTCCTTGGCAAATCTCAAATCAATGGTAGTGAAGAGTCCCAACGATCAATTGACGAGTACCTACGAGATACCAGAGGCATTGCATTGGAAACATTAAGCATTCACCTGGTTCCTGTCAAGGCATCCGTCCTATCCAGGGCTATTGACCTCAAGTGCATTAAAAATTTAACATTGCTCAATGTTGGCAACCAGGCTCCGATTTGGACACTGCTCTCTAAAGAGAATAAGGTCTCCCCTTTGGCCCTACGCAGTGTCTTTACCGACAACGTGTCGACTGCATTCTTAAACTGCATGTCACAACTCGAGGAATTACATGATTTGTTTCTGTTGGAACGAAGCGCTAAACACAAACCTGAGAGTTTCGCACCACGGACTACAGTCACTATTGACCAGATTCGTCGGTCAGTGCTGAAGAAGCACATGCATACCTTAAAGAGGTTGATGATCAAGGACGAGTCAAATAGCAGCGGGTGGGATGCGAACCAAAAGGCAATGATACTTATCTGCAGCCGTGGAGTACAGCTCGAGGAGCTAGCTCTTAGTATGAACATCCATGCGGTGGTAAGTTTCCTGCAGCCGTCACTAGATATCGCTAACATACGTTACAGCACGCCTTCATGCAGTATTTTGCTGGACTGATCAGTCTCCGTGCTATCAATATCCTCCGTTTCAGGAATAACGACACATGCATATGGGTCATGCGTGAGATCTTGAACTTCATCGTCGACAATCTCTCTCACCACCCCGAGCTAAAACTTGAGTGGATTGCTATGGAGGATGACCGCCTCGACCGCGTTATTCGCCCTACAGATATGCCAGATGAAGAGGAGAAGCGAAGAGGTAAGGGTAAGGAGAAGGCTACGGTGAGCAATCATCACAACAATCTAAACCTTCCCATGTTGCCGACATGGGGGTCAGATAGCGAGAGTGAGGATGATGATGACGATGCCTCGAATTGTGGGAAACGACTTCGGTTGAAGACTGTTGGTGTTCTCCAATTTTATGAAGTTTGGGGCGTCAAGATTTTTGACAAAGAGATTCGATCTGGCCGACTTTAGATCTCAGGCAGAGCTGTTTTTGACATGCAATTTGTTTTGGTACCGCTGTCTAGCTCGCAATGATACGGTGGCGCATGGGAGTGTTTGGAGGTTGGGGCTGGTTCTTGGGATGATAGACCGGCTGGGACATAGGGGTGCGGACCCAGAGGGGATGGTGGAGGAGAAACCATACAGAAGTCTTGGTGCATGTTATCATCCATGGACTTTCAATTGAACACAGGCTTTTGTCTGAACCATCAGAATGGTTGCTTGATGTGTTGAACGATCAGCCACATCTGTCTCCCCTTTAATGTGACAAAATGTTAAGTGTAATATCATCTGTTTATATGCTTCGCACATCGAATACAATAACATAGTCCGCGGAATAGGCATGCGTGGCTATGGGAGACAAACTATTCTCATGAACTTTCTTGATGTGAATTATCATGATGATGTCTAGGGTAGCTCTATTGGAAGAGCCATACTATATGTATGTCCATGTTGGTGGATCTATGGACCACCTCCCGAGCGACGTAGGAATGTCATGATGAATGAATGTTATTATGCTAATTACGTATGAGAGAAGTCAAAAGAGGTGTAGAGGACCTTCAAACCTCATAAGCAGAGCGCAGGAGTAGATATCTTATTTTTTGACTATCTTGTTACAGTATCACATAATTTAGGCACAGATCACCACTTCTCATCAACCATTTTTTTGACCCATATCATCAAGAGTAACTCCGTAACTTAATCATTTCGCCGTGCCTGATTCTAGGTTTGGTACAGTTCAGAAGTACACTACCCTGAAAAAAAAGAAAAAAGAGAATCGCGTATAAACCCTAGTGTGAGGGAGCAGGTATCTAAACTGAAGCATGTGTATTTACAGCCTGGAGATAATGGCGGAAGCGTACTCGTTGGTCTTGGCCTTGCCACCGAGATCGCCAGTCAGAGCCTTGCCCTCGGCGAGGGTATCAAAGATGGCCTTCTCAATGCGAGAGGCGTGCTCGGTGAGACCCATGTGTCGCAGCATCATGATGGAGCTGAGGAGGAGAGCAGTGGGGTTGGCAAGGTTCTTGCCAGCAATATCGGGAGCGGAACCGTGGACAGCCTCGAAGATAGAGCACTCATCACCAATGTTTCCGGAGGGGGTGAGACCGAGACCACCGATCAGACCAGCGCACATGTCGGAGAGAATGTCACCGTAGAGGTTGGGCATAACAAGGACCTTGTCGTTGTAGGGGGTAGGGTCAGTGACCATCTTGAGGCAGCTGTTGTCGAGAAGCTCGGCGTCGAACTCAATACCGGGGAAGTCCTTGGCGACCTCCTGAGCGACCTTGAGGAAAAGACCGTCGGAGAGCTTCATGATAGTAGCCTTGTGGACGACGCGGACCTTCTTGCGGCCAATGGACTCGGCGTGCTGGAAGGCGAATCGGAGGACACGCTCGGAAGCCTCGCGAGTAATGAGCTTGATGCTCTGGACAACACCGTCGACAACAACGTGCTCAATACCAGAGTATTCACCCTCGGTGTTCTCTCGGATCAGGACAGTGTCGACGTTGTCGTAAGGGGTCTCGTAGCCAGCGACGGAGCGGCAGGGTCGCAGGTTAGCGAAGAGGTTGAAGGTTCGGCGGAGGGTAAGGTTGAGAGAGACGTGGCCCTTGCCAACGGGAGTCTAAAGGTCGGTGTTAGCCATTGAGCCATATGCGATGCGCCTGGCAGATAGCTTCGCGCTCATGTCAACGTACAGCGAGAGGACCCTTGAGGGCAATCTTGTTCTTCTGGATGTTCTCAATGGCAGCATCAGGGATAGCGGTCTTGCCGTCCTTAATAATGGGGGTGACATCGACAGGCTCCCAAGCAATGGGGGTCTAAACGGGGTTGTGTTAGCATGATGGTATTTTTTGGTGACTTATACGGGTTGTCATGACGAACCTTGGCGGCGGCGAAGATGTCCTTGACAGACTGGGCGATCTCAGGGCCGATACCGTCACCCTCAATCAAACTGACCAGGAAGTTGCCCTGCGCTTTATGTTAGCACCATGTCAATTGCAATTGAGGCTATAGCCAAGCATTGTGTTGCGACTGAGCTATTTTATCTCGGCCTCATGCTCGGTCCAGCCGAGCGCTAGCATCGTCTGAAAGCTGTATTATGAGAGAGCGCAAAACGTACATTGGAATCCTTGGTACCGTTGTACTTAGCAACTCGTTCGCCAGAGGTCGAGTAGCATCGGTTCTGTATCAAAAAAGTAAGTAAATGTTCATGTAGTGCTCGGACTAAATTGTAGCGAATCCGGGCAAATTGTGGTGGTGATCTCATACGTAGAAAACGGCAGCGCGGGGAGCAGCAGCGCGCAGGGCTTGCCTGGAGGCGGGAGTTCGGAGAGCTCGAATGGCCAGCATTTTGAAGAGAGCGAGCAAATAGACTTAACTACCTTGATGCAGCTTGAGGGAAAGAGACAAGATGATGCAAGGTAAAGAGGAGAGTAGAGGGTATAATTGGGAAAAGCGTGACGACAAGAAATAGAAAGAGAGAAAGAAAACAACCGACCTATGAAGTCGACTGAACCCAAACCAACCCAACCCCAAAACCAACCAAATCCGACTCCGAATGGCCAATGCTGCTTTTCATGGCGTTTGCGCCACAGCTTGACAGCAGGAAAACCCCCAGTAGCCACTGCTAGCCACGGGCAATAGCGGGGTCGGTCGCTGTAAATGCCTTGATTTACCCACTGTTACCCACTATTTCGCGTCTTTTCCAGGCCTTCTCATGGGTTCCTTTCGGCTACAGCCTCGTATCCCGCGCGGACTTACGCTTGCCAATTTTTTTTTCTCTACTGGCTCGCATTTTGAGGGCCTTGCTCCGAGTAACGAGGGGCCGGTGGGCATCCGCTACCACGGCTTTCACTTACCATTTTGAGCTACAAGATCAGTGGATGTTTCATGCACGTCACAGCACAGGCAGGTCCCAAAAGTTTGAGCTTGACAAGCCACACCATCAAATCAATGCCACATTTGAATCCCATAGCTCAGTTCCCCAGCCACGTCTACACATGAGCTACCTAACCTCCTAGCTTCCCAGCATTAGTATTCAATCAATCGTTTCCAACAATGCGCCTGATAGATTAGACATATTCAGCAGGTTCTACCGCTCAATTTCAAGTCACCAATACCTCATTTCCATACCAGAGAACGATTTCGCGCGATTTCGCCGTTTGGGCATAACATAAGCTCGACCACTCGAGCATGCGACGCATCCCCTAATTGAACACCCATTAGGCCATCATAACCGCCAC
The DNA here is from genome assembly GCA_004367485.1 of Fusarium citri. Lineage (NCBI taxonomy): Eukaryota > Fungi > Ascomycota > Sordariomycetes > Hypocreales > Nectriaceae > Fusarium > Fusarium citri. The sequence goes on from QHHH01000138.1 coordinate 63,436, forward strand.
CATGGCCGACATGGAACGTACTATCCTCGACTTCTACCAGATTCCGACCTTATATCCTACGGAATGGCCTGCCGAGAAAGACTTGGAGGACCGCGACGAAGATGGCGAGGACGAGAAGGGCGCTGCCCTGAAGAGAAGACAGTCTCGATACCAGGCGCTTGAGAGAGCTGTGAGCCAACGGAAGAGCAACATCCCTAGAGAGGACGATCAAGGAGGTGTTGGAAATATCGTGCAAAAGGATGAACCGGATCCTCTTGGGACGACTGATAGTGTCGTCAGAACGCTCAAGCATCTTGGTTTACCCCTCCAAGATGATCACCGACTACGTACGTTTTAGCATCATGACAGCTTGTTCTGAGATCGTGAATTGACTTTGGATAATCAAATTAGGTAACCGATTCCTGCTCTCCTCAACAACCTTCTCGCCTGCGCTCTTTCTTTCTCAGATGCATGCCACTGCCGATACTCGAAGTCTACTCACAGGTCTTGATGTTCTCTCACAGTCCATTGATCAAAAGTCAGCATCCCTCAAGGTCCTGGTCGAGACCAACTTTGAAAGATTCGTGAAAGCCAAGGCAACTATAGATAATGTCTATAAGGAGATGAAATATCGTGGGGTTGAGCCACCCGACCCGAACAACCCAGGTGCTTCTAATGCAGCCCAACGCCGCAGTTATCGGAACAGTATGGTAGGCGCTGGGCTTGGGATCAACAACACCCTGACGTCCACAAGCACTGATACGCGAAAGAAGAATGCCTTGATAAAGGAAAGCGAATATGGTGTTTTGGGTATCAAGGGTCCGCTGCTTGAAGTCTCAGCAAAAGCTGAGGATGTCTGGGGCCCCGCTTTGGGTGGAAGAGAGAAGGAAGAGAATTTGAAAACAGTTTCAAACCATCTGACTCGGTTCAAAGATTATGTGGAGCTGAGCACGTCGATAGCAGACAGTATCAAGCGGAAGGACTATGAGTCGCTGGTCGATGAGTTCACAAGGGCCAGAAAAATTGCGGACGAAAGTCGACGACTGGCGGAGGAACTCGGAGAAGAGACACCCACAGAGCCACAACTCTACCAGCTGTTGATAGCAGGAAGAATGTGGCATGACGTGGACCAGCAGATTCGCATTTTCAAACGCGACGTATGGAAACGGCTTGTCACACTTTACACAGCATCAAGGACAGATGGTGCAGGCGCAACTGGTCGCATACAAGACCAGCATATGGAACTCATCGGGTTACTGTTGGAACTGGGCGCTGACGATAATCCGATCTGGGTTTGGCTTTTGAGTAGATATGATCACCTCAAAGGCAAGATCCAGTCGACAGCAGACCGTTCGAAGGTTGAGATTGAGGTGCTTCGTCGCAGGCTGGCCAGCAATGATAAACCCCACCCCAACACGATTGCTGCGCATCTTCGCTCTTTAGGCCGACCAGTGATTGAAGACAAACCTCTGACGTTTGACTCACCTGATGTGATAGAACTGTGGGAAAAGATGCTGTCTTTCCTTACGAGTCTGCTATCGAGTGAAGGAATCCTGGGCGAGGTTATAGAGTTCTGGCAAACAGTGCAAGGGTTCATCAATGGTTCTGCCCAAGCCGCTCTTCCTGTAGGATACCGTGGTGAGTCTCGACATCACCACGAGCTATCACAGGATAGTATCAACGAACTGAGAAAGGGGGCTGTGGAGCTGGTAGACTTGCTTCGAGAACATGCTTATTCTTTCTTTGTGGATATGCCTCCCGAAGATGTCTCGTTGCTCTTTTCACCACTTCCTAAGACGCCGGTTCCAGGGACACCCGGCTCTGACTCTTTGGCATCTCCACGAGATCCTCGTTTCAACTTCGACCCAAACAACATGCCCCCTCCGTCACCCAAAAGGGGCGAGGTTTGGGAAAAGCTGGCTTTCTGGCCTCCATGGTCAAATTCTATCAGTGGTGTACATTACTTGTCTAAAATGCTGACTCTGGTAGGCGCTGGGGCAGGCGACTTGGCGTGTATTGAGCCAATCGAGTCAGGGGAAGGTCAGGTACTCGATCGCCTGAGGAGTCTTGTTGGAGGTTCTCGAGAGCGCTGTGTAACAGCATTGTGCGCCGCCTGGAATCGAGATGCTGAGAACATTAAGTATGTCGAGGATTGGCAACGTTCCGTTGAGATGGGTGACGTGACACGTATGCCAGCCAGCTTCGCTGCTTTCGAAGGAGCAGTATTGTTGGGCATGCAGAAGATTCTCTATATCCCCGATGCTATGTCCAGGTCCGGTTCGGGAGATATTGTCTTACCCCCACCGACTAAACTTCTTCAGATGGTTCGCAGCCAATATGTGACCACGCTGTACAAGGCCTTGAGCGGCATGGTTGAGAATGCTGAGAGATCGTTGAAGAAGACTGAAGACGACTGGTCGATTGATAGTGAAAGATCTCTTGCGTCGGCCGCGGCACCAACTATGGCCGGCAAAGGAGCTTTGGACTCGGGAGACAGGGTGAGTTTTTATACTTGGCTTGGACTATGACATGAAACTGACATTTGCTTTCTAGAATATCCGTATGCTCATGACGCTGAGCAACCTTTCGTCGCTTCGGTCACAAGTGGTGCCGAGTCTCAACCTGCAGTTTGAAAACGCATTCTCTGTCAAGTTAACTGACGAGTCCAAGAAAATTCGCGAAGTCCTTGGACAAATCCACGAACGGCTCTTTCAATCTTACACCAAACAGTCGATTGAGAGATTGCGCGATGTCATTCAATCTGGCATCTCAGCACCTGATTGGGCTCCTGGTCAAGGGCAACGCACGCAAGTCGCCAAGCCATATGTCTACGAGGCTCTCCTCACCCTTGTTCTTGTCCACTCACAAGTATCTACTACTGCCCCGGCTCTCACAGTCGAAGTCCTATCTTTCCTTCTTGAGCAGACGTCTATCCAACTCTTGGAAGCATTCCGACGCCGCCCACGATACACTCTGGAGGCCCTTATGCAAGCGACCCTCGATGTCGAGTTTGTTGCTCAAACACTCAGCCACTACACTTCGGAACGGGCCTCGGAACTACAGAGTCAGATCTACCAGGAACTTGATGCGCGTACAGACAACGATGCTCGCGCACGTCTGCAGGGCGAGCTAACCGAGATGCGCACTGTTCTCAAACGGCTAAGAGAGGCAAGTAAGAACGAATTTGCTTGCTTCAAGAAGCCAAAACGACCTGGCCACGGTCCTAGCAGGAACAACAGTGGTATATTGGGCATTTCAGCCTAGAAGGCTCTTGAAATGTCTGGTTATAGCACCGCAAACAGCCAAGAGAAGGAGGACGATAGCAACACAACGACAATGGATTCTACGTATTCAAATGGACTGTGATGGATGAAATACTGTAGTCGAGAATTTAGCGGAGCAAGTAATAACGATGATACATGATCAATCCTAATGAAGGCATTTTGGTTACAGGTACAGTAATACCATACATTTCCACCAAGAAAATTCGAGGTATCTTGCTTCTTTTTCTCTATGCCGTAAACGCCAGACATCAACCACAACCCTGTATCGTGTATTCCCCCTCCACCTCCTGTGAAATACAGCGTTAGCCATAACGTCCCCCAGCTAAGTCATACGCGCGCGTGCTTCATGTGGTATCAAAATTCATTTGCTTTTTCCGTCCATTCATTAACCATTAAACGGGTTGAAATTACGTTCGTCAGCTCAACCATTTTCGTCGAGTGCTCAAGTCTGTTGTGGTTACTCTAAGGAGAGTTTGTAATGAGGAGATGAGAGCAGAACATCATTTCTAAAGATCGAGAGTCTGCAGGGGAGAAAGGGTGTCCTTCTTGTCGGGCGAGGATGTTGTCATCTGGTGTGACGGTTAGCAAAGAGCTTGGGCCGGCTGAGACCAATTATACTTACAATCGAGATCAATGTTTTGGAAATAGGTCGCTATGACAGGGTCTTGCTCTGAAGTAGCAAGTTTGCCTGTTTCATCGCGATGTGTTTGCGGCAGAGCCTTACGAATCGCCAGAAGCATCTTCAACAGCCCGGAAAGGTTGTTACCCTGTTGTGTGAAGACACTGGGGTCTCGTTCCAAAGGCCATCCAGGACGAAGATGATCTTGCTCCCAAGCCTTAAAGGCCCATGTAGATTTCTCAAGGCAGTTTAAGAAAATGACAGCTGTCAGGTACATCTTAAAGTTGACCTTGACTTTGCTATCCTGAAGGACGCGGTGCATGCCACTCAAAAGAGCCTTGGACGTGTTGTTAGCTTTTCGCTCTGCTGCAGCGTTGAGCTGCATGCAAAGGGTCGTGTAGATGTCCGCGTCGTTTTCGCTTTTGGCCTCTTGAATACGCCGGGGCTCTTCGCTGTTGTTGGCTGGTCTTTCGATAACGTTCCACTGCCTTTCACGGTCGATACTTTCTACCAGGCCCCATAACTCCAAGGACTTTCGAAGCAGATCGTCTTCCGATTCTTGCAATTGCTGAAGCGCCAGGTCCAGGGTGACGCGCATGAATTTTGAGGGCTCTCTATCGATAAATAGTTGAAAGACATCACGCATGTAAGCTTCAACCTTGCCAGGAACATCCTCTTTGTCCTGGTCGATCATGATAACCTGGAAGAATGAGTCTTTGCTGCCTCGAAGTTCTGCCAGCGTCTCACTAGGCTCTAGCAACGCAACCAAAGCCTCAAGAACAATGACTTTGCCAGTTTCTGGGAAGTGTGAAACCTCTATCATGGTGCCATCATGGGTCATGTTGATCTGGTTCTTCAAGAGATTGATGCGATTCTGCGACAGGACAACCTGGACACCAGCCGAGTACAGGTCAAGTTGTTCCTGGAGTCTTGTTCGTACACAGCCAGTTCTCCATACTCTCGGCGCAAGAACTTTTCGACAGGTATCACACGGGGTTCCTTTGCCACAATTCTTGCGAAGAATCCTGCACCTGATGCAGGCGCCAATTTTGCGAACCTCTTGAACCTCCTTGCGCCTCGCAGCAGTAAACCGAGATCTAGCATGACGGGGCCTCCCATTAAGTTGCCCATCACTTGTATCCATTCGAACACCACCACGAGTCATCTGTATAGGTGGTGGAGGGTGATCATGAATGAGAGGAACTGGCGAAGCGGTCGTCAAATACGTCATCTCGCCCCAGGGTTGGGAAATGCCATTATCGGGAGCGGTTACTGCGCTTGGTGAGGTTTCGATAGAGGCCGGGATGTCCATGGACGGCGGCGGCGTCGCGGAACCGTTCTCGTCAACGAGCTGGGGGTCGAGAAGTGACGGGTTCAGCCTAGCTGTGGCAGCAACGGCAACTGAGATGTTCGAGACGTCGGGCGAAGCGTCGCTATTGGGAAGCAATGCCTGGAGGCGTTCTTCGGGAGATAGCTCAGTTCCTGGGAGCGGCTGTTGAATCACACCTACCAGGCTTGTTAGAAACACTTCTCACATCCCCCGTATTCACCACCATACCTCTGTTTCCCTGATTTGGTCGGTTCTCGTAGCTCACAGGAGGATTATCAAGGGTAAACTGCTCGTGAAGCTCAAAGCGATCCGAAACATGCTGAGCGTTGGCGGGGTCGGCGGGGTCTACGGAAGCTTGTACGCTCTGAGCACGGTTGTTTTCGTTCATATCAACTTGTCGCGAGGCTTCTGCGAGAGTTTCGAGGGCGCTCCATCCTTGAGGTAGGTTGGGAACATCTACAGGTTGTCCGTTTGGCTGCATCTCGGGAGGTGGTCGTTCAGCAGATGCTCGGGCATTCGTAATACCGTGGAGTTCAAGGCAGGCTCGCATACGATCGGATTCGGAGATGGCAGGACATTTCTTGGTTATGTGGGTGGTCAGGCTATCGATCCTACCCTTGGGAAAGTTCTCGCCGCATTGCTTGCACGTGTGAGGATATCGGTTACTGTTGTCGTTGAGCTTGGGGCCCCGGACGAAGTACTCGAGGATAAGGGGGTTAGGCTTGCGGCCCATTGCGCGCTCAAGGGCCTAGCCCACGACCTGGTCCTGCAAGGCGTTCAGTACGCCTGTTCCACCGAAAGCCACTGCTGAGAAGACCGGCAGGCTGCAGATTGAATGCGATATTGATAAGGTAGGGCTGGGATTTGGTGATGGGATTGTGCCGTGGAAGCGATTCTGCCTTTGCAGACCGACAAATTTCTCACACCGCCTGTGGGATCGGACTTGTGGTTTATCCGAAACCTAACCTGTCTTGGACTATGAAAAGAGGAAGTCTGTTCTTGATTGGTAGAAATTCTCCGACGCTTGAGTTCCCTATCCATTCGCTGAGATAGATGGCGGGGCAGGGGAAAAAAGTTGCACCCCGCGCTTCGGTTGATGATCCATCTTTAAGTCGTCTATTACAGGGCTCACTTTGCTGTTGCCATTGACAAATCCCCTGAAACTTTTTCACCACTACGCCTCAAAATTTGAACCAAGATGAAGAACATTCAGCGTCTTGAACTGCCAGCTGCGGCTGATATGCACGTTCATTTGCGTCAGGGCGAGTTGATGGACTTGGTAGTCCCAACTGTTCGCCAGGGTGGAGTTGATACGGTATTCGTGTATGGACTGTATAGAAAAGATTCTGTATTCAAAGGCTAATGAAATATAATAGTATGCCTAATCTTGTATGTCCTTGCCTGTGAAACATGTTGATATGGGAGAATAGCGGCTTGATATAAAGATCTTGAACCACTAACTGACTGTTTTACACAGCTGCCTCCCCTCACTTCTGTGGAACAGGTATGAATTTTCGAATGACCCAAACAAGTATTCGAACAGATCGATTTTGACAAAAGTTATTCAAGGTGCTCGAGTACAAGTCCAAGTTGACTGCCATCACTCAGGATGTCAACTTTCTCATGTCTCTTTATGTCAGTTCCATCTATCCCCACCCTATACCTAAGCTCCTTCTCACTCCCAAAAGCTTCATCCTTCAGTCACTCCTGAAGTGATCGCTCAAGCTGCCGAAGCTGGCGTCACTGGTGTCAAGTTGTACCCTCAAGGCATGTTCTGGTTGCTTAGAGACTGATTATAAAATGCTTACATTTTCTAGGTGTCACCACCAACTCCGAGAGTGGTGTTTCTGACATCACAGCATTCTATGACACGTTTGCTGCCATGGAAAAGCACGGCATTGGTAAGTGATTTACGAAAACACCCGGAATGGTGGTGCTAATATTCGGGATCTATCCAGTCTTGAACATCCATGGAGAAGTCCTCGAGTCTCTTGCACCAGCTGATACCACCTTGGAAGAGGCTTTCCTCCCCACTCTGAAGCAACTTCACGATCGATTCCCTCAGCTGCGCATTGTGGTATGTATGCCTCTGTTATGATTATATAGACCAAAGCTGACATCTTCGTTCAGCTTGAGCATTGCACTACTGCTGCTACTGTAGAGGCCGTCAAGGCCTGTGGCCCTACTGTCGGCGGTATGATCCTGTAGTCCTAACAGTACGGCTGGGTTTCATCTAACAATTTATGTAGCGACTATTACCGCTCACCACCTATACCTCACTTCCCACGAGGCATGCTGCGACCCTTTCGCTTTCTGCAAGCCTATTCCTAAGAAGCCCACTGATAGAGACGCCTTGATTAAGGCAGTCGTCAGCGGCAACACCAAGTTCTTCTTGTGAGCCTTTACTCTACCAAGAGATCCCTTCTGTTTACTGACAAGGTTACAGTGGAAGCGATAGCGCTCCCCATCCATTGCAGTCCAAGACATCTGCCGAGCAGGGCAAGGCACCTGCGGGTGTTTTCACTCAGCCCTATGTCGTGCAGCTCGTTCTTCTTGGCCTCGAAGAAGCCATTGAGCGTGGCGCCATCTCCGAGGCGGACGTTACCCAGGAGAAGCTTGAGAACTTCTTCAGCCGTAACGGGCGACGCTTCTACAAGTTGCCCGACACTTCTGGTAACAAGATCATCCTGGAGAGGAAGGGCGAGAAGATCCCTACTAGTGTTAAGAGTGCCGATGGAAAGTCCGAGGTAGGTATCTCCAGACATGGTACTGAGGTGTTCAGCTTGACCTGGGCATAAGGTGGGGGCTTGGATGGATTGATTGATTGATTGAAAGCGGTGTTGAGGTATAGAGGATGCATAGAGATTCATCGGGGCAGTGAAAAAGCAGCACCTGTAGCTTGATCGGAAGTTTCCAAAGTTCCCAAGTAACAAACGGCATGTATTCATTCGAGCGACGCTATGAGTAGTTGTGACTGACTATAAAGACCTTGTTGTACACCGACAACCATAACTCCATGCTATGCTTTCAAGTTGGATTCAACCCAAGCAGGCTTAAGGGTATTTCGTATACGCAAAGCAATTCTTATCTAGATTCTTCATCCCTCCCCCAGACATTTCTGAACTCATCCTCATCTGTTCCATAATTCGACTGATAATTGGAGGTTGAGTGATGCTCGGATTCATGATGATCATCGTTCCAGGTCCTTGCCCCGCTGTTTCCGGGACTGACCTGCCCGTCATGCCCACCGACCTCAGCAGGAGCAGGTCCTTTGTCCAAGCCCAGTTTGCTTGTGTTCGGTTCCTCGTGCTTGACAACCTTCTTGGGCTTCTTCTTCTTTTTGATAGGGACAACAGGCTCAGCCTGAGGTTCCGCTTGAGGGGTGCGTGCCGGAACATGCATGTTACTCCTTTGTTTGCCTTTGGTAGTAGGTGGGTATTCCGTCGCAGGCGATCTCACGGACGGACTGTTGTAGGCAGATCTGCCGCCAAAGCTCCCAGGAGAGCGATATCGCTCTCTCAACGGTTCACTGGCAGTGATTACGGGATACTGTTCGAATTAGATGGATGGATGGGTGTCTAAGGGGCATGATCACTTACATTCCAGTCACCATACTCCAGCTGTCGTGCTTGTTCATACAGGCGGTCTTCGTCAGCATCGATCTCTGGTTCTTCGAAAGTGCCATGGGTGTTTTCGTTGATCTGGTCAGGGCGGTTGTCGCTAGATTCACCATTACCCCGAAGGAGAGGCGTAGTGGAGTTAACTTCGCCCGGCTTAGGAAGCCAGTACTTTCCCTTTCCACCTCGCTCATATCTCATGCCCTCCTTGAGTCTCGCCAGTCGAGATTTGGAATCTTCATGTGCCATTACTTTGTCACCAGAGTCAAAGATCCTGTAACCGTAGGTGTCTCCTCGAAATGTTAATTTGGAGTCTTCAATTAGATCCCTTATGCCGAATGCGTCTTTGAAAGCGTGTCGTAGAGGCATGCGCGCGGATAAAATGCTGTTGTCTGCAAAGTCGTGCCATGAAAAGGCATACCAATGAGCCACGGCAAAGATAGGCATTTCTACACAAATAAGAGCGTCCTGAATAGCCGCCGCAAGGTTATCTGACGTATACCCCTCAACGTCGTCAGGGATTGCACCAAGAAAGACCAGAATCGACAGAAAGAAGCCTTGCCAGTAAGAAGCAAAGATGATGAGCTTGATGCATAAAAATTTGGGCACAGGCCGGAATGGCTTCAGGTCATGGTTCATGCAGACCCAGAAAAGACCCAGCGCGTACAAACTGACAGTGACACTGATATTGTAAATAATACCACTCCATAGGTAGCCTGAACTGAGGCCAATATATCCTTCCTGATAGGTCCCAGTCGCTTTCATGATGATGGCCGAAAGGGCAAGGATAGGCTTCAGCCAAGCATATTGAAGGATACCGCGCTTGATAGACAAAAACGTGTGAGGGTCAGAGATGTCAACCTTGGGAAGCACATGATTGAGCGGCCACAGATGGTGCACCGGGGCTCGACCGTGTGTCATGATGATGAGAGATCGTTCACCGCCGAGATAATTAATGAGAAGCTGGAAGAATGTGTATATGGTGAAAGCTTCGTAGATATCGCGAACCGGATCAAGGAACGCGGCAGCTTTGAGGGAAACCATGCTCGTCCATGACGCTATCGAATATATAGGCACCATAAGAAGGATTCTGACGACGTATCTTTGTAAAAGAGGTTTGCGATAATTCTTGGCTTGCAACATTATTGAGCTGTGGGTTCGCGTTAGCTTTGCGCATTATTGCGAGCCTCGTGACGAGTTCATACATGACTGAAAGTATCGTCGCAACCACAGATGCAACGCCTGCAACGACCGTAGTGGCGTATGTGAGTTTCTGGCCTGTGCCGCCATCGGCCATGAATTCGACATGGTCCCCCATTGCTACAGGGAGGCGTGTAGTTGGTCGAAGTTGGAAGTGTTTGGGCGAGCGATAGCTGGAATGTCCTAGCACATGACTGGATGGCTGCGCAGGGTGACTGGTGAGGTTGAAAGGTCGCTAGCAGGAGAATGGAGATATGGATGACAAGTTGCCGAAAGTCTTCAGACTGCGCCGATGACGACGTCTTTAACCCTTTGCAAGAGTCAAGTGCAGCTTAGCCATAGACGGGAGTTGCGAACCGGACTTGGTGTTGACCTATATCCGTACCTATTGCTGCGGCAGATGATGTATTTGCTGCCTCGAATGTGGTACGTAACGGGCGTCTCAGGAATGATAGCTCCGGGGCGGCGTATTGTTCATGCGCCCTTACGCCTGCCCCGTATTGAGACTAGCTGGTTGATCTTGATAATTAATTACAGGTATCTCATAACCCCTGTGGGCTCTTCTATAATGATGACATAGCTTGATGATGAAGTTCCTCCGAGATTACTTCTGACTTTCCATCCAACTAGTCCTAGGTAATTCTCAAGACTGCATCGTGAGGCTCATCTCTGCTGGCTACCTGGGTGGTCTTGGCCAAGATAGAAGCTCTGATATGGATGCGGGAGGGAGCAGGCGCTAGCCTTAAGCTCAACCACTGAGCGAAGCTATTAACAGTGGCTCCGCAACCCTGCATCCGCTTCCCGACAGGGAGTATTTCGGTAAATTGGGTCCCGTCACATTAACCTTAGCTTACCTGAGGTGACTTAACAACCGCGGTCCTCTAGTCTAGTTTACTGTCGCGACTACCTTACGTTACCTAGCTTTGGAGATTGAATGACCTGACTCCTGATCGACCTTAACATCAACAACCTAACTTATCATGGGTGCTTCGCTCGCGGAGTATACTCTACATGACTCTTCATTTAGCTTGACCGTTACCAAACCATAGTCGCGAAACTATAATGCGACGTATATTCATATTTTACAGTGGAGTTTCATAAGCTCCGTCGAGTCCATTTCAACATGAATATTACCGCCTCAAGCCTCGACAATGCGATTGTTGTAGCTAGAGCTGCCGAGGGCAACCCTCAATTCAACTAGTACAAGCTCCTACCCAGAATCTGAATACCTCATGCATGACTGACTCGAATATATAACAGCAAATTCCTTATTTTTATGGCATTGTGTTGCTTTCTAGCAATATTTTTCGTCCTCTACCTCAACCGAGTCTTTGCATCAATCGTATCCTACGCGCTTCGAGCCTACACATGGCACCACTATCGAATTTATATAGATTTCAAGGCCATACAAATATCCCTTCTCGGCGGGCGAATCTTCTTTACGGGTCTACGTTATCATGGCGAGAACGAAACCTTCATGGTCCAGCATGGCTATATAACATGGCGATATTGGCTTCGACGAGTCCGAGATGCAAACATAATCGACGCCCGACGATCTAAAGCACCCGCCACAGATGCCACGCCGACGAGTGATACCAAGAACGCCGAACTTCCATGCCGTATCCAGGTGGATCTGATCGGATTGGAATGGTTTGTGTACAACCGTAGCCCAGCCTACGATGGCATCTTGGCAGGACTTACCGAAACCCATGACCCGGAACCTCACTCAAGCGGAGTATCAGAGAAGGAAGATGCCAACATTCGGCTGCGTGGGAGCAAGAAAGAGGTGGGCTCTTCAGCTAGCGACGAGAAAGGGGCAGATGTGAAGCGGCAGTTCACTGAGCGAGCTAAGGACATATTCCGACGTACAACGACAGGTTTCGGAAGCGTCGACGATGACGAGAACACTAAGGACGAGCAACCCGAACTACCTTTCATGCTTCGGTTATTTCCGGTGTATATTCGATGCCAAAAGGCCGCTGCTGTTATAGGCAACGAAAACACGAAGGCCATCCTTATCGCCAAAACTGACTCGCTGGATGTAGAAGTGGACGCCTCAGAGACAACCACACCTGATCCATATCGGCAAACATTCAAGGTTCAGTTACATCACCCAGTCATTGAAATCAAGGAGAACGAAGATTTTAAGGAGGATCAAGTTGCACGTGCAATGCGAGATCGTGATAACACTCACAATCAGGAAGCAGTGTCTAAGTGGTCATTGTTCCGTCATCATCGCCGAAAGGCTGTCAACTCGCTACGGAACTTGGTCCCGTATTGGCGGCGTTCAGTCGAATCTTTCTCAAGTGATACGCGGACTGCCATGACTACAGCGACGTCCCAAGTTCCTGGGGCCAACCAGTGGCAGGGTCTGACCCGCTATCTGGACGACCGTGACCGAGACGATAGGGCTCGTTGGGCATCTGTAGAGTATGCAGCTGTTACAACGATTCTTGACAGCCCTGAAGCAGTGCTCACAGTTTACTGGGACGCCGTGGGCAAGGTTCCGGAGCACCCTCGTCATGGAGGCACAAAGCCATTTCCAATCAGCATTAACGGGGATGAGCCTCCTGCTTGGGGAATGACCTTTTCAATAAAGGGAGGCACTATGAACTATGGCCCTTGGTCAGATCGTCAGCGAGCAGACCTACAGCGATTTTTCTTTCCATCGTTATGTAAGGATGCCACACCAGCAAGACCTCAAAAACCGGGTGACTGGAGAGTTGCCACCACGTTCCAGTTATCCATTGAAATGGATGATGCAGTTACCTTGAGAATACCGATTAGGGAGGAATCCAAGAACTGGCGTTGGCGTGGCAAAGAACCTCCTTTGCGACATGCCAAACCTCCAACCAAGCGAAAACAGCGAAACAGGGCGAAGAAGAACAGCAAAAGTGATGCGACTCAAATCCGGCCGTCAGGTTGGCTTGAAGTGAAAATACCTGCCAACTCGTCAATCAAGTTCGTTATGGACATGTTGGCCAGCTCTACGGGTTACACAACCAAGCTTGACGTTGACTTACCGGGGTCGGAGCTCTGGAGCAGTGTCAATCACGATTTGCTATGGCGATCCGGCCCTCAGCGGATATCGTGCGATCTATCTAATCCTTTGTCCTGGAACTCACTCAGAAATTGGCATTTTACAATCACTAGCTCCAAGATGGAACTTTTTATGCTGAGAGACCACATCTTCTTAATTACAGATCTCGTCGATGACTGGACAACTGGTCCGCCTGCCGACTATCTGGTCTATGTGCCCTTCAAGTACCACCTCAACCTCAGTTTGCATTCATTAAAGGTCTATCTCAATGTTAACGAGGCCAACATCATCGACAAAGCCACTGTTATTGAAGACAACACGTATCTAATTCTTTCCAGTCCTTGTTTGACTGCTGAGTCCTGTATCCCGGCCGACTCATTCCGACCAAGCAAGAACGCCATCCCTTTTGATGTACGTGCTGACCAGTTGGACATGGCACTCCAAGTTCCGCAGTGGAACACGCAGGCCGCATTTCTGTCATCCAAGCAGTTGGGCCATATTGAAGGCCTCGTAGTGGATGGAAGCTACAATTACAACGCCACAACGGCGACGACAAACACTGATACTCTGATACTTAACGTCCGTGGCCAATCACCCTACGTCTACCTTTACGGCTTTTTGATCCGGTATGTTATTCTTCTCAAGGACAATTATTTCGGAGAGTTTGTCCACTTTAGAACGCTGGATGAATACCAAAATCAGCTTCAACTGAAGAAGAAGAACCCGGATGCGGAAGTTGTAACACAACCACCTACTAAAAAGTCCAACGATATGGATGTCATTCTCGGTGTCAGGATCGAGGATCTCAAGATCATGTTGCCGACTAACCTTTACTCTGCCGATCGTTACGTCGAGGGCGAGCTGGCTAGTGTTTCTGTTGACCTACGCTTCACTAACTACTTTATGGAGGTTGAGGTTGAGGTTAGTCCCGTGAATCTCTCACTGGGGTGTATCGAAGGCACTCTGGACTCTCCTGGCATGTCATCATCCAACACCCAACTTTTTATTGACGGTTTGCGGATTTTTGGCCATAAGCTTTTTGGACTCCCACCATCCGAACCGGCCTACGTCTGCAACTGGGATGTTGCTGTGGGTGGTATTACTGGAGAGTGTACAAGCGAGTTTCTCGTTTCGATCGCAAAAGGTGGCCGGGCCCTTGCCTTCTGCTTCGACGACGTTGAAAACGCTCTTGTGCCATACTCATCTCTCATCTTCTATGACATCACATTTGCTCGAGTTGTGGTACAATCGATACAAGTCTGGTTACATGTCGACGAGGCTGCTTTTCTTATGTCAACTGACAGTATCGACATATCTTTCAACGACTGGGCTAGATCACATTATTCTAAGCGCGCTGATATTGTCGTTCCAAACGTCCAAGTATCATGCGTGAACGCAGAATCAGCAGGGAGACAGAAAGCAAGATACCATCATCCGGTCGAAACAGATGCCCATTTTCGAACGACTGTTCATCTTGCTGTCATTGGACGCAAGTTCAAGTTTAGCGAGGAGAGACGAGTCCAGCAAGAATTGGTACAAAGGGAAGATCAGCGAACACACCGAGTCGAGTTCCTTCTTTTGCCGGAGTTTCTCGATGAGTTTGTTCCAGAGGCTGTAGATCCACCAGCCCAATGCGCGCCTCCGCCTCCTCATCCAGCGGTGGCCCTGGAAGCCGAGATGGATGATGCCTCGCGCAGAACAATAACCTCACGCCAATCGCGAGGTTTGAGTCACAAATCTTCATTTCTATCTCTTGCAGAATCCAGCAATGGTAGCGTTGTCCTTGCACAGAGTCAGCATAAAATCAGGTCCAGGTCCAAACAAGAAGGCCATCGGGGGCCGAGGCCCTCTTCAGCAGACAACCGACGGTCTCTGCGATCCAGAGCCTCATTTGGATCGCATCGCTCTGCTAATGACTACGCTGCCAAGAATGATCTTGCTCACTCGTCAGTGGCCTTCTCCAGCCAATATGTTTCCCCTCAGTTCCCACTGAATGGACTGCGGCCAAGCACACGCGAGGTTCCTATCCAGGATACGGAAGACGGCGACGAAGATGACGGTTTTGATGCAATCAGCATAGGCTTGGATGATATCGACCCCAATGGCTTGGGCGAGGATCATCCCTACCTTAGTACCATTGTTGAATTCCCGTCTGGAATGTCGGCATTCGTTAATCCATCAGCTTTGCGATACGCAGCCTCTCTTCTTGATGCGCTGCATCCAAATGAGCCCGAAGACCTGTTGGACAGCTTTCAGGTTGATGCCATGTCAAAGATTTTTGATCTGCAAAAAGAACGAGAGACCAAAGGCCAAATCAAAGATTTTATGATTCGAATACCTAGCGCATCATTCAGACTTCTCAACTCGACTCCCGAAGACTCGTCTGGTTATGCACAAGAGGAACAAGATCAATATGATCTGACACTGTCGAAGGTGGCTTTAATTGCACGAACGACGGCTAATTGGGACGATCCTTTCAAAGACGAGACGCGTCATTCGAGAACCTCACTTCAGTTGCGTTTAGGTTCAGCAGAGGTCTCTGCATCTGAGCGTACGCCGTCATATCAAGAACCTCAACCTGCAGTAATGGCGCAGATCGAGGATGTTACTATATCAATTGGCGAGAAAGATGTCAGATTCATTGATGCAGACATTGGATCTGTGGTAGGAAGCACGGCTTCAGGAAAGATCGAATATCTTGCTTCGCTCATTCACCGTACGGGAAAAATTGCTTCTAGCCTTGGCCATGTCTTTTCTGAAACGATGGAGAAGCACGAAACCCGCCAGAAGTATTTTACCTATACCCTTCTCAAACAAGGCGAGTCAATCAACGACCCTTCCTTTTTGGTCCGGCCTTCTGCTGTACTTCGATCTGCGGACGACCATATTCGTACAAACGACTCATGGAAACTGGCCATGCGGCTCCGCCAGATATGGACTGCCATGGATCCGCAATCCAAGTCCCGAATCATCCAACAATGCTTCAATTCTACCCCCAGCTTACCAGCTAATGCTGTAGAATATGTTGTGGGTGCCTTGGAGAAGTGGCGGGGGTGGGATATGGAAGACCTGAAAGGTGCGCTCGTCTTGAGCAATATTTTCGGGCGACTCAAGGAAACAGATATGACCGCTGATGATCGGCTCCCTCTCCTTGGTGCCTGTAGACTTGCTGAGCTCCAGCTAGTACTAGACCCTGGACCTAAGCAGAACAAGATCGGCTTCATTGGTCTGGCTGCACGAATTGATCAGCAGATGCACGAGGCTGAGATCTCACACGAAGCACCCCCTGCTCCATTCACAACTCTAAACATCTGCTGCGCAGAGGCAGGGATCAACCTGAACTGGGAGCTCTGCGAGTTGGCTGAAGAAGTCTTGCAGCTCTACAGTAAGAGCCAAGCCCAGACCCAACCGGTATCAGTTACTCCGAAGCCCAAAGGTCCAACAAAGTCTGATCCTGCTATATGGCCGCCTGTTCATGTCGTAGTTGAGGTGACTAGGGGCGCGATTGAATTGGAGACCATCAATCTCAAAGCAAGGACATTGAGTCATGGATTGAAAATGTCTTTACTTCACCAGTCCAGTCGCGATTCCTCAAGTGCCATGAGTCTGATGCTCAACTGCAACGCCATCAGCTCGACACTTCATAGCAACTCTCATTCATTGGGCATGACACAACTGAAACATCCGAGTATCTTTGTATCTCATGAGCTTCAGAACACCGACGATAAATCAAATCATACAATCAAAGCAAGCGCTGGCAGCCGAGGCCTGACCTTTTCGGTCAAGGAAGATCCCATTGGGTTAATAGAAGTTCTGGATCGCCTTCTCGGTGACGAGATCCAGACCTTGTACAGCTTTAAAAACCAGCTTTCTGGCATGTCAAAGCCCAAACCGCAAGATGGACCGAAGAAAATATCAGATCGCCTATCAAGCGTGAGATTTAATCTTGCTATGTTCTTGGACGAGTACAGCATCACTATTCCGTTCCTCCAGTCCCTTACTTATAAGATCACTGGAACTGTGGCACGAGCTGCGGCTGCAGCTAATTTTGGAAAGGAAATCATCTTTGATTTTGATGTCAAAGAGAATGATCACGAGATGCAAATCAATGTTAGGAACCAGCCGCGAAGCATTTCTATTCTTCAGATTCCTCCTACCAACGGCCGGATCACTAGCCAGATGGGCCAGACAGAGCACCAAATCAACGTCCTGTCCTCTCTGGAGGTTGTTCAACTTGATGCGTCTGCTGTTTATAGTCTGCTCACTGCGCTCAACAGACCTCAGATATCCAGCGCTGTTCAAGAGTTACAGCAGCAAACCAAGATGATTCAAGACCGCATTTCTGAAATCTTTGGCGGGGATGGAGATGGATCTCCCAAGACACCGACCAAGCATATTCAAGTAGAGCATCAAAATCTGAAGGTCGTATACAATGTTCATCTGACATTGGCCGGACTGCAAGTCTTTGCCAAGACATCTCTGAAGTCAGAAGTCGAACCGATGGCCCAAGTCTTATTCTCTTTGGACAGAGCCCATTTACATGCGTCAAACCGGCATGAAGCTCATGGCCCCATCCTTAAGTACCCAGAAATCCACCTCAACTTGAGCCACATCGGTCTAGACATTCGTAGAGGCCGTGAGGACTCTATGAGGTCTTGTGGAAATCTGGGTGTTGGAGTAGAAGTCTCTGCCAGCTCTACTCTAACTGACGACGGGAAGGAAGATTGGGCGTTCAACTTCAGGAGTGACGACTTCGATTGCAATCTAGCCCCCGAAACTATCTCGACCGTTGTGGATGTTCTGGGCTACATGGGTGAGAAGATCAAGGATCTTGATACCTCACGCGAATTGGATTATCTCAGAAAGCTGAGGCAGTCAAAACCCAAGATTACGATCAACGGCGATGATGAGCGAGAAGAGGTTGACATCATTGACTCAGTTCTCGCATCCGTGCAATATCAATTCGAACTTAGAAACATTCGTGTCCGTTGGAGCGTTGCGGACAATGTTACTGACAAGTCCAGTACCAAAGAAGATCTGGTTTTGTCAGTCAAACTTTTTGAATTTGGCACAAGAACCAAAAAATCAGCGCGATTGTCCATCGAGAACTTCCAGATTCAGATGGTACCCCTTGGCCAGGACATGAACGTTCGCTCACTTCACTCGGCACTGCTGCCTGTCATCACATTCAATATTGCCTACATGTCAACTGCGTCTGCGCGAAGGATGGCATTCCAAGCTGTCGGCGAATCTTTAGACCTGCGGTTAACATCTGCATTCATTGTACCAGCCGCTCATTTGGCCGAGTCGATCACTCTTTCGTTGAATAATGTAGCGCAAGCATCAACACAGTGGAATACTGCAGTCACGACAGAGAAGAAAACAGATGAAGTGTCTAAGCCGCAACCACAGCGAAGTATCTTCGGTAACAAGAGACTCGAAAGCTTGCTTATTGATGCAGACTTTGCCGGTGCGGTGGTGTATATCGCCAGCAAGAGGTCGCTGAACAATTCAACAAAGACTCTGGGACGCCCATTACTCGCTGGGAAATACGGCCAATTTAACACAGAGGATTCTGAAAGCGGGACAGTGCTTCGCAGCCCCGGCTTGGCTTGGAAGATCGAGTACCGCGATGATGCCCAAGATGACCCATCACTATACGGCGAAATTAAGGTTGATGCTTCCAGCAACATTCTGTATCCGTCCGTTGTACCCCTCGTTATGGACATGCTTTCCAGCGTGAAGCAGGTTGTCAAGGACGACGAGGAACCTGATCAGTCGAATATACCGGACGACTCCAAGCCAGCACCTAACAAGTCTGGGGAAGGTGATAATATCATCACTGCGGACCCAAGTGCAGTGTTGGGTCGCCTCAAACTCAACCTGGGTCTAAGAATCTGCAGGCAAGAGTTTTCTCTAAGTTGTCAACCTATTGCTCGTGTTGCGGCAACGGCATGCTTCGACAATATCTACTTCACTGTCAATACTGTTAGATCTCTTGAGCAAGGAAACTTCTTTGCCATTTCAGGAGATTTCACCAAACTTCATGCTACCGTTCAGCATGTCTACTCGCGCGAGTCAACTGCAAGTTTCGAGCTTGATTCGATCACGTTGTCATTCATGAACAGCAAGCATGTAAGCGGAACCAGCGGAGTGTCGGCAATCTTGAACGTGAGCCCCATGGCCGTGTCTATCAACGCTAAGCAGGCACAAGACTTTTTGCTCTTCCGCGAGATCTGGTACCCCAGCGAGTTGCGGTCTGCCACTGCCGCTCCTGTTGCAAAGATGAATCCAGAGACTTCTCAAAGTGGTCATCTTGTGCAGCGATATCAACAAGTCGCAGCCACTGCAGCGTTCCCATGGACTGCGACTATCTCAATTGCTGCCCTTGATGTCACTATTGATCTTGGGCAAGCCATTGGTAAATCAGCTTTTGCCATCAAAAAGTTCTGGGTATCTTCTAAGAAGACGTCAGACTGGGAGCAAAATCTTTGTCTAGGGTTTGATAAAATTGGTGTTGATTGTACCGGCCGGCTGAGTGGCTTCGTGGCTCTGCAGGACTTCCGTCTGCGCACCTCAATCCAATGGCCGAAACGCGAGGAGGCTCTCAACGAGACACCCGTGATCCAGGCTTCCATAAGCTTCAACGCCTTCCGAGTCAAGGCTGCTTTCGATTACCAGGCCTTCTTAGTAGCTGATATCACTTCCCTTGAGTTTCTCATGTACAACGTGCGCGAGAGCCGGGATGGCAGTGGGGATAGACTTGTCGCAATATTCGATGGTGACTCAGTCCAGATTTTTGGAACCACAACTACAGCGGCCCAAGGCATTGCATTGTGGCAGGCTTTTCAGAAGCTTGTGCAGGAGAGGAAAGAGAGCTTCCAGAGCTCACTGAAAGAGATTGAGAAGTTTATGAAGAGGAGGTCCTTGTCGACGTCTCGAAGCACCGTCGCTCAAATGGAACAAACACCAAAGCTGAAGGAGGAAGACACGCTCTCAAAATCACCAATCTCTCTGGACACGGATGTTGTCGTGACGCTCAAGGCACTCAACCTGGGCGTTTTCCCCAGCACATTTTCAGATCATCAAGTTTTCAAGGTGGAGGCCCTCAATGCATATGCTCGCTTTGCTGCTAGTATGGAGCAACGTCGCATTCATAGCATCCTGAGGATGACGCTGGGTCAACTTCGCATCGGTCTTGCCGGTGTCAGAAACGTTGAGGCACCGAAGACACTGAGCGAGATTTCTGTTGAGGACGTCGTTCAACGCGCAACAGGATCAAGAGGGGGGACCATCCTCAATGTTCCACAAGTATCAGCTGTGATGGAGACATGGCAGAAGCCACGATCAAACGAGATCAGCTACATCTTCAAGAGTGCATTTGAAGGCAAGGTGGAAGTGGGATGGAACTTCTCGCGTGTGAGCTACATCCGCGGAATGTTTGCGAACCACGCAAAGGCACTCGAGCAGGTTTGGGGCAAGGAGATACCCCTTACGGCAGTGAAGATCACAGGAGTGCCTGGAGCCGAACAAACGGAGGGCGAGCAGCAGAAGATCACAGCTGAAATTGACGTGCCGATGTCAAAGTACGACTATGTGGCCTTGGAACCGCCCATCATCGAAACGCCGCAGCTCCGCGACATGGGTGAAGCAACGCCACCTCTCGAATGGATTGGTCTTCACCGCGATCGACTACCCAACTTGACACATCAGATCGTGATTGTATCACTCCTGGAGTTGGCTGGTGAGGTCGAGGACGCATATGCCCGTATCTTGGGCTCATCATGAGATCAGTCATGATGGAATGGTAGGGCGATATCTGAGATATCGATGCGGCGAGTGAGTCATTCGGTAATAGTAAGCAGAGCTTAGCAAGCAAGCGAGGCGTTATGGAACATGTTGAAAATGGTTTTTGTTTGGGAAGATTACTTATACATTTAATAGATTGGGATAAAACTTTCTCTGCTTTGCTATATAGTTTCAAGCCCAAATGCTGAAGTGCATGTGGATACTGCTTGTGAAGTCGGTTAGGTAGCGATAGAGTCGTTGTTCCATCTCATCTATACGGGTGGCTACGCTACACGCGCGCACAAAAGATATGTATGACAATGGAGATAATAAAGAGCAGAATGAACCCACTCATAAGCGGGTGTCAGATGAAGTACATCGGATGCACAATTTGTTATGTCTACCATGTTAGAATTGCGGTATTTTTACTGTCTCTTCGTCAAAGCAGATCGGGTATGAGCGTCTCTTGACTTAGTAGGTACCTTAGGAAACTCATATCAGGTCCAAGATCTCCAGATGATCCCATTGGGTCTTGCTCATGACCGAAACAGCTACGTACGAAAATCCTCCAATGAACGACTGAGCTGGAAGCTCTTAGGATGAATTTTGGTGGTCTGAGGTAGGTTGTGAGGTGATGATAAACGGTACGAGGGAGAAGCGATCGACTAAGTACAGTTTGTGTGCATTCTCCACTGAATAATACAAGGACTTGATGGTTGCCGATTGTCACCTCTAGGTCAAGTCGGGTAAAGAGGGGTTTCTTAGAGCTCCAGCTCCAGCTACAGCCCACTTCGGACATTTGTAACCCAATGCGGCTACGGGAAAACACGAGGATGCAGAAGAGTGGCAGCGGGAAAAAATAATAGATAAGGGAAAAAAAAAACAGATTTATAAAGATGAGGTTTCCAATGTCGACGTCTCATACCGAGGGAGTCATTTATGTGCTCTGCGTGTGAGTACATAGCTGCCAGTTAATCCAGATCAAGGTTACAGCGATGTACACAGTACATTCATCCATCCAATGCACGTCATAGAGGCCACTCATAACCAATTCGAATGGTTTTGAGGAGGGGAAAGACTCGGTTTCAAAGCTGGATCCCCCTCCATCTGTGACGTGAAGTTGGGTCGGGCGGCTGTACTAATTACAGTAATCTTTTGCCATGCCAATGCCAATTCCCACATTCTAGAATGCAGCAAGAGTGTGAAAAGTGCATGCTACTAATGCCAAATTATAGTAAATATCATATCACATACGCATCAACTGAGCAAAGCTGAGCTCTGTTTGGGTTGGTAGGTAGGTACTAGGTACTTTGCCTAAGGTACTACCTAACCCTGTGCGTGTTGTGCAGGGACAGGAGGGGGAGGGGAACGGAATGGAGGGGCAGACAGAGCGCACAGCCCAGAACAGCCCACCTTGTAAGTTCAGTGGAAGGTTGGGTTAGGTTTGGACCGCAAACCTCGATCCCATCTCAGGCCCAGGGCAGCAACCCTCTTTTTGTGCGGCATTACTCACTGGCCGACATGACTGTGGCAATTTACCTAGATGTATCCGTACTCTAAGGTACCATAGCTGACCTATGGGACGGGAGCTAATCTGCCTACGTGAACCTGGACGTTGCTCAGCAGGTCACCTCGAGATTTTAGCGGACTCATGGGCCTATCCCAAGAGGGCCTGGAGCGTCTATTCCTTCAGCAGATGGCAGAAAACATGTGTGCAGCGGGGTGCTGCTGCCCCACCAAAACACAAAGAGCCCACTGTCCAAATTTTTTTCTTCCCTGGTCAGTGGGTCCTTAACCTTGGGTGCGTGCCGTAGGCGTCTCGTCTCGCCCATCCATGAATCTTGATACCTTACCTACCTACCTTACTTCTCCCCGCTCGATTTTTCTCTTTCTTTTCTTCCCTTCCCTCCTCCTTCTCCTCCTCCTCTGACAAACCTTCTCTCGCCAAAAAGGGACGCATAAAGAGTGACAGTGGTTCTCCTACGGAACTGTCTCTCTTCCATCGTCACTTGAATCGTTGCCATCTTCTTGACGGCAATCGCTTCTTGCTTCTTCCCTTTTTCTGCGGCTCAGATCGCGGGGTGAAAACTTCAACCCCGCTCTGTTCCCACATCAACAACTTCGACTTTGACAAACACATAGTCAAGTTATTCAGACAATACCGCCAAGATGGTTAAGTGAGTACACATGCACCCTTTTCAACCATCGCCAGCATCATCAACAACACCCTCATCACTATCACCAACTCTTCCATCCATCACCTATTCTGCCCACTTCATCATACCCCGCTCGGACTTAAGCCACCATGACCATGAGCTGACCACAATGTCTTCACTCAAAATAGCTTCACTATCGACGAGATCCGGCAGCTTATGGACAAGCCTACCAATGTCCGTAACATGTCCGTTATTGCCCACGTCGATCACGGCAAGTCTACCCTGACCGACTCTCTTCTCGCCAAGGCCGGTATCATTTCCACCGCCAAGGCTGGTGATGCCCGAGCCACCGATACTCGTGCCGATGAACAGGAGCGTGGTATCACCATCAAGTCCACTGCTATCTCTCTGTACGGTCAGCTTGGTGAGGACGACGATGTTGCCGACATTGTTGGCCAGAAGACCGACGGAAAGGATTTCCTTATCAACCTGATTGACTCTCCCGGTCACGTTGATTTCTCTTCCGAGGTTACTGCTGCTCTCCGTGTCACTGATGGTGCTCTCGTTGTCGTCGACACCGTTGAGGGTGTCTGTGTCCAGACTGAGACCGTCCTCCGACAGGCTCTTGGTGAGCGCATCAAGCCCGTCATCATCATCAACAAGGTCGATCGTGCTCTTCTCGAGCTCCAGGTTTCCAAGGAGGATCTTTACCAGTCCTTCTCTCGAACCATCGAGTCCGTCAACGTCATCATCTCTACCTACCTTGACAAGTCCATTGGTGACATCCAGGTTTACCCTGACAAGGGTACCGTCGCCTTCGGTTCCGGTCTGCACGGTTGGGCTTTCACCGTCCGCCAGTTCGCTGTCCGATACGCCAAGAAGTTCGGTGTTGACAAGAACAAGATGATGGAGCGTCTCTGGGGCGACAACTACTTCAACCCCAAGACCAAGAAGTGGACCAAGAACGGTACCTACGAGGGTCAGCAGCTCGAGCGTGCCTTCAACCAGTTCATTCTCGACCCCATCTTCAAGATCTTCTCTGCTGTCATGAACTTCAAGAAGGAGGAGACCGCCACTCTCCTTGAGAAGCTCAACCTCAAGCTCTCCGCTGAGGACCGTGAGAAGGAGGGCAAGCAGCTCCTCAAGGCTGTTATGCGAACTTTCCTTCCCGCTGCTGACTCTCTTCTTGAGATGATGATTCTCCACCTCCCCTCTCCCACCACCGCCCAGAAGTACCGTGCCGAGACCCTCTACGAGGGTCCCATCGACGACGAGGCCGCCATCGGTATCCGTGACTGTGACCCCAAGGGTCCTCTCATGCTTTACGTCTCCAAGATGGTGCCCACTTCCGACAAGGGTCGATTCTACGCTTTCGGTCGTGTCTTCTCCGGTACCGTCCGATCCGGTCTCAAGGTCCGTATCCAGGGTCCCAACTACACCCCTGGAAAGAAGGAGGATCTCTTCATCAAGGCTATCCAGCGTACTGTCCTGATGATGGGTGGCAAGGTCGAGCCCATCGATGACATGCCTGCCGGTAACATTGTCGGTCTGGTCGGTATCGACCAGTTCCTTCTCAAGTCTGGTACTCTCACCACCAGCGAGACCGCCCACAACCTCAAGGTCATGAAGTTCTCCGTCTCTCCTGTCGTCCAGCGATCCGTCCAGGTCAAGAACGCTCAGGATCTCCCCAAGCTTGTTGAGGGTCTCAAGCGTCTCTCCAAGTCCGACCCCTGTGTCCTTACCATGACCTCCGAGTCTGGTGAGCACGTCGTTGCTGGTGCCGGTGAGCTCCATCTCGAGATTTGCCTTAAGGATCTCGAGGAGGACCATGCTGGTGTTCCTCTGATCATCTCCGACCCCGTCGTTCAGTACCGTGAGACCGTCACCGCCAAGTCCAGCATCACTGCCTTGTCCAAGTCTCCCAACAAGCACAACCGTCTGTACATGGTTGCTGAGCCTATCGAGGAGGAGCTCTCTCTTGCCATCGAGTCTGGCAAGGTCAGCGCCCGTGACGATTTCAAGGCTCGTGCCCGTGTCCTTGCTGACGACTTCGGCTGGGATGTCACCGACGCCCGAAAGATCTGGACCTTCGGTCCCGACGGCACTGGTGCTAACCTGTTGGTCGACCAGACCAAGGCTGTCCAGTACCTCAACGAAATCAAGGATTCCGTTGTCTCCGGTTTCCAATGGGCTACCCGTGAGGGTCCCGTTGCTGAGGAGCCCATGCGATCTTGCCGCTTCAACATCCTCGATGTTACCCTCCACGCCGATGCCATTCACCGTGGTGGTGGTCAGGTCATCCCCACTGCCCGTCGTGTCCTGTACGCCGCCTCTCTTCTCGCCGAGCCCGCTCTTCTCGAGCCCGTCTACCTCGTCGAGATTCAGGTCCCCGAGCAGGCTATGGGTGGTGTCTACGGTGTTCTTACCCGACGACGTGGTCACGTCTTCAGCGAGGAGCAGCGACCCGGTACTCCTCTCTTCAACATCAAGGCCTACCTCCCCATTCTCGAGTCTTTCGGTTTCAACGGAGATCTCCGACAGGCCACCTCCGGACAGGCTTTCCCCCAGTCCGTCTTCGACCACTGGCAGATCCTCCCCGGTGGCTCTCCTCTCGACCCTACCAGCAAGGTCGGCCAGGTCGTTACCACCATGCGAAAGCGCAAGGGTGTCAAGGAGAACGTTCCTGGTGTCGAGAACGTAAGTTTAACCATTCTAACGATGATATTGACATACTTGCTAACACCCAATGACAGTACTACGACAAGCTGTAAACGGCTTTTTTTTAATGTGCCGAATGAACCACGAAGCGTGCCACAATGGACACGCAAAATTAATCGGCTGGTAACGAAGATTTGGGACGCATGCCTAATTCCAAGAAGGAGCTCCTTGATGATCTCAGGAGGGGTATGCTGAGCGGAAACCAAAAGAAAAAGTCGAGTCGCTGAGTTGAAGCTGAATGACAAGGAGCAGCTCAATCCAGTTTTTATGTAGTTATGTCGTATCTGATGAGTTGAAACACGTTAGATTGAAGTTCATATGATGTGTCCTGCTTTACTGTGAATCTGAAATCGTGTAAATTGACCACTGAGTGAAGGAGCCAGGTTTAGGAGTTGGACATGATGAATCTGCTTAGTTGATGAATGTCTATAGTGTGAGGACAAGAAAATATGAATCCGCCTCGAATGTCTGGCTGGGTTGAGATGGCACCTACCTCTACCTTCTACCTATCTACCTAGCTGTACAGCACATTCAATAAGGTAGGTAGGTAGGTACCTAGGTGGGTATCCTTCAAGAGCTGCTGATATATGTAGTTTTTGAAACAATCGTCTTATTGATTTGCACTTTCATCAGATAACTTATAATGTTTATACATAAGGTAGCTTTTCATTCGGCCATCGAACCTCGACCGTTTCTTAGAGCTAGCCAGTGACGACACAAGACCCCGGCCTCCAGGGCCCAAAAAAAATCCCAACCTTCAACCTCGCAACAAACAGACATACAAAGCCGACATTGTTCAGGCGCGTTCTGAATACAGGCCTTCCCAAATAGTCGCGTTACTCGAGCCATGCTGTTCCCCGAAGAACATGCGCCCCTTCTCAAAGCGTGGATCGTCAAGCGCATAGAAGATACGTCCGTTACCTAGTTTCCTAACGAGCAATGCTCTTATGTGCCATAGACCGCGCTAACATGCCCAAAACAGCTCCGACGCCGATGCCGATGTCCTCGCTGAGTATGTTATTGCTCTTCTTAAGCACGATGGCGATGCAGACGCGGTACGGAAGCTATGCGAGCAAGAAATCCCTGATTTTCTGAGCGAAGGTGCGTACGGTTACTTTGCTCGCTGAAGCAATTGGCGATTGCACAGCGGCAGAAACTAACTGCAAATTGACGACACAGATCCTAAAGCTTTCCTCGACGACGTCTTCCAAGCCATCACATACAAATCCTACCTTCCTGGCGCTCCTCCAGCTCCGAAGATTGGCGCTGAGCCAGAAACGATTAATCAACAATCCACCGAGACCGCGCAACCGAACGGATCGAAAAAGAGAGGATATCACGATCGCGAAGAATACGACCCTCAGTATGGACACGAAGCTTTCAACCAGGACGGTCGCGTACAGAAACAGGCTCGTCGAAGCGGGCGCGGAGGTCGAGGTGATGATATGAGGGGAGGACAGGCTGGTGGATTCATGCACAGTCTGCCCCCACGACCGGATATGCCGTTCGATCCCAAGGTTATGGAAGCTTTTCTACAAATGGGCGCTATGGGAATGCCCTACCCAGGAATGCCCAACTTTCCGCAACAGAGCTTTAGTGGTGGTAAAAATCAGTCGCGAAAAAGAGGTCGATGTCGCGATTTTGACACCAAGGGATTCTGTTCTCGTGGAAGCACATGCCCTTACGGCCATGGTAACGAACCAATCTTAATGCCCCAAGGCAACGATGGTAAGTGTGACCAGCGCTATCACTCGTTACATCTGCTTGTTTACTAATACTTTCTCAATAGAATATGACCCGAACGACCCATTTGCTATGCTAGCAAACGCACAGAACCCTATGAATCCTTGGTCTTTCCCGCCCGATACCAGTCGTGGTGGAAGAGGAGGCCGTCGTGGCCGTGGCTCTAAGAAGGGCGGCGCAAAAGCTCCATTCTCTGCTGATGGGCCCAATTATGATCGCACGAAGAGTACGATTGTTGTTGAAAATATCCCCGAGGAAAACTTCGACGAGGAGCAAGTGCGCGAGTTCTTCTCTCAATTCGGTAAAATCCTAGAGATTTCGATGCAGCCATATAAACATCTTGCTATTGTCAAATACGACAAGTGGGGATCAGCAAATGCGGCCTATCAGTCACCAAAAGTGATATTTGACAATCGGTTTGTAAAAGTGTTTTGGTACAAAAACAAAACCGACGAGTTACCGCCATCTGCGCCAATTCAGGGGGGAAACTGGTCTGACGACCCAATGGCGACAGAAGAAGATGAGCTTGAGCCTGAAATCGACATGGAGGAGTTTCAACGAAAGCAAGAAGAGGAGCAAAAGAAACACCAGGAGCGTGAGGCCAAGCGCGCAGAGATAGAGCAAAAACGTCAGGAGATAGAAAAGCAGCAGCATGAACTCCTTGCACGTCATCGCGAGGAGAATGAGAAGCTTCAAGCAAGACTCGCTGACCTGCGAGGCGAACAAGGAGAAGGGACATCGTCAGGCACAAACATGTTGCGCGCCAAGCTTGCAGCTCTCGAGCAAGAAGCTAAACTTCTTGGTCTCGATCCCAACGCCGAAGAGGAAGCGAGTTCATCTTGGCCTCCTCAAGGAGGATATCGCGGGCGGGCAGGTTACCGTGGTCGGGGCTTTGCTCCTAGGGGGAGAGGAAGCTACAGGGGCCGTGGAGGCGGAGGAAATATGCACGCGGCGTATGCGCAGTACTCGATTGACAACAGGCCCAAGAAGATCGCTATTAAAGGCGTGGACTTTAGCGCGCCTGACAAGGACGAGATGCTGCGCCATTTCCTCCTTGTATGTTTAACCCCCTTTCTTTCAATGATCATGCTGCTAACAAGTTGATAGAATTTGGGCGAATTTGAGTCCGTCGATACAGCCCCTGAAACCACGCACGTCTCCTTTCAGGACCGCAAAACAGCAGAGAAGTTCTACTACAGTCTTCATGGTAAGGAATTGCCCGGCGTCGAGGGCCGTCTGGATCTTGCTTGGGTCAGTACACCACTACCGCCTGTCAAGACAACTAGCAGTGACGATGTTACTGGTGATGGTGGAGACGATAAAGAAGACGATGCCATGGCAGGTTTCGACGACCAGCCTGGGCGAGAAAGAAGCGCTGAACCCCAGCAAGAGGATAGGGCGGTGAACATGGATTATGAGGTGGCGGAGGAGGATGCATGGTGAGAAGGAACGTTTGTATAATACAGCTTCAAGGGCAGGATAATTCACGTTGAAATGAACCGACTTCTCTAGATAGAAACGAGAGGTAACGAAAGGGACTCGAAGCTTTCTGGACTACTCATCAAAGTCACTGGTACAAGTGCGGTGATAGAACTTATGGGAGGTGCTCGTAGCCCAATATGGGCTACATATCAAGTCAATTTTTAGTACTCGATGTCTGCAAAGGTTGGTTGCTTTGAGCGACCAGCCCAAAGTGTCCTCCTTAATCCTCCCTGTTCCCATATCGTCCTCCACTATCTTTGTGTCGCTTTCCCTTGTTGTAGGGCGCGAGAAAGATAAACCGGAAAAAAGAGACTAAATTCAATCATGCATTCATCCATCCATAAGGCCTTGCTGGCGGGGTATCGTTGAGATATAGAACAAGCAAAGCAAGCCCCCAAAACATAAAGTCGTCTGCGCCCGCCGGGTGATTTTATCTGTATCGTGCGCCTTTTTAAAATGCTGCCCCCGTATCCCTGGTAACTTTTTGTTGAAAAAGACACCGTGGTGATGCTATTATACCCAAAACCCGAAAAATCAAAAGAAAAGAAATCAGATCGTTAATATCAAAAGAAAATCAGAGCAACGTGCAGAAACATTTCTGCTGTTCTGAAACGGTCACATAAATGTGATTCAGGTCTGATGCTAGGCATTCCTGTCACATCGCTGTGTTTTGTTTGAGCGTTTAGTTCGCAACTGCAGTGGCCGTGGTACCATTGGCAATGGGCTCAGTATC
The DNA here is from genome assembly GCA_004367485.1 of Fusarium citri. Taxonomy (NCBI): domain Eukaryota; kingdom Fungi; phylum Ascomycota; class Sordariomycetes; order Hypocreales; family Nectriaceae; genus Fusarium; species Fusarium citri. The sequence goes on from QHHH01000138.1 coordinate 93,125, forward strand.
GACGTCGCCGCTGGCGATAGGCTCGGAGAGAGGGGTGGCAGGGGTCGTCAAGTCATTAACCTCAAGCCCCTTAAGGAGCTCGAAGATGGTTTTGTTGTCGTGGAAGTCGTTGTTTACTATGTCATTCGTTAGTCTCGGTTAATGTCTTCTGAATCTAGACTGCTTACCAATGTTCACCAGGTACCAGTCATTCATGACACCCTCAAGAAGGGCACGGCTGGGGGAGCTCATGTCGTAACAGTGCGCCCAATCAACACCCAGTCGGAATGCTTCATCCTTCCATGCGAGGAAGCTGATACTTTCGACAATGGTTGGCTGAACAATCTCCTTGCCAGGGAACACACCCCAGGTAACGGCGTTGGGGCCATCAGAAGTGACGTTGGATCGAAGTTCGCCTTCCTTAGTAACAGCGTAGTAGGTCAAATCAGGGTGGTTCTCGATGCGCGAGATCATCTTATCGAAAACACTCGGGTGAACAAGCAACTCCAGGTACGACTTCTGGTAGACATAACCGTTATCGGGACCCCAGCCGTGGATAGGATGAGAGGACTTGACACCGTTAACGGCAGGCTGCGAGTTGATGGTCAAGAGTCCTCGTTTGTTCAGTTCAATAAGGCCGTCTCGGATCTCATCGGCTTCGTCGGTGAGGGGCGCTTCACTCCATGGAAGGGATTCGACCTTGTTCTCAAGGTAGGAAACGAAAAGTTGAGCAATGTCCTGGATGGTCTTGGGTTCGCCCCATTTCTTTCGGTTCGCTTCATTAGAGCCAGTCAAGCCAATACCGTAGGCATCTAACTCTCCGAAAGCGGGAGAACGAGAATCACCCCAACGACCGTTAGGGAACTCATCCCAATCCTGTGTACGAATGACGTAGGACTTGTTGCGGTTTCGCCAGAAAATGGGGCGGACATCCTCCTCGCGGCGTCTGAGACCCTTGGACTGCTTCCAAGGAAGAGCATGCTGAAGAGGTCGCTCGGCAGAAGGAGCCCACTCTAACTCTTCCAATAACATTCGTGTCGCCTGGGCGAGGTTCATGGTGTAAAAGTGAAGGTGATGAATACCGTTGGCGAGCAGCTTTCGGCACATATCGGCAACCAGTGTCTTTCCAATGTTTCGGACCGCAACATCATCGTTCTTGACAGGCTCCAGGGCGTCGAGCCACTCCTGTGGGATTTTGGCCTGCATGTGGTTGGCTCGTCGAAGGAAGCTTGCGTAAGTAGCAATTGGCATGATACCAGGGAGGATAGGGATGGTGACACCGCGGTCACGAACACGCTTCACCCATCGAATAAAGTTGTCAGCATCATAGAACATCTGGGTGACAATGAAGGTGGCGCCCATGTCGACCTTCTCCTTGAGATGATCGAGGAGCTCGTCCTCGTTCTTGTTGTCGTCAGAACCCTCAGGATAACCAGCAACGCCAATATCGAAATGGTTGCCGTACGTATTACGGATGTGCTTGACAAGATCGCGGGCGTACTGGAAGCCTCCATCGGCAGCGATCCACTTGTCTTGAGCTCGGGGAGGATCGCCACGAAGGGCCAGAATGTTGGTGCAGCCGGCCTTGTACGCCTTGAGCAGAGCATCGTTGACCTTCTCGACACCCATGTCAGTGCAAGTTAAGTGCATGCAAGTCTCGAGGCCGTAAACTGCTTGAGCCTGGAGAACCATCTCGCAAGTTAGCTCAGCAATGCGGCCACCAGCACCCCATGTAATATCGATGAACTTGGGACCAAGATTGTACATGCGGTCCATACGATCGTACAGGTTTTGAACACCTTGGGCGGTCTTTGGAGGGAAGTACTCGAAAGAGAAGGAGGGCTGGCCGCTCCTCTCGGCGTCGCTGAGCATATCCTTGATATGCATATTGAAGATAATCTAGGGAAGAATGTCTTCTATATTCAGCTCGTGTAACGATTTGTTGCAACTTTGCCTATTTCAAACAAAATTGACAATATCAAAAAGGCGGCGTAGGGCGATGGCCGTGGCGGGTCGAAGCTTGTATCGGAGTCTGGGGAGATGTGGGGGAGGGGGAACTGTAACGGCAACTATGACCAGGAACCCATCTGTTAGCAAAGAGAAATTGGAAAGGGAACGGAAGCATTGATGCGATGACGTGGGTGAGAACTAACAATTGAACTGCTTCTAAAAGAAATTGTTTTGTTGTTTGCGCTGCAACTCCAGACGAGGGGTGGAAACGATGATCTCTGTTTAATTGATCAATGTTTCGATCAACCTCTCTCAATCTGTTGAACGAGAAGCAGCAGCAGGTGTGAAGTCAACAAGGAACGATTCTTTGTCGTACAGAGGTCAATGTTTATCTATATTGAGGGATGAATGATGAGTAGGTATTCAGTCCAGAACAGAACAGAAGAAAAAGAAGAAAAAAGGTAAAAAAGGAAGAGAAAGGAAAAGGAAGAAGGAGAAGCGAGTCCGGTGAGAAAAGCGTCCCACGTTTGTTCCTTCCTTCCACCTCATCGTTTCCTGGAAATTTCTCTCCTGTCTCGCGCGGCCGGCCTCTAAGTGCCCCTCCTTCCTCCAGAAAATCCCCCAGTGGGGTTCCGTTTCTACCTCCGATGAAAGAATCACAGCCTACGATTGGCTGAATATGGCGACACTGACTTGGACTCCAGCGCCGTTCCCGGGTACCGGAGGCCGAGAGGCTCAGGGCAGCTCAGCGTGGAGACAGTGAGGCTGCCGCTAATAGTTCCCCAAGCTACGAGCTTGCAATCCCCTGTAATGATTATTCTTAAGCTTAGGTTAGGTACCTAGAGTTCATCAGTAGAAGAGTCATGGACCGTTGGAGCCCCAGCCCAGCCCAGTTGAAATGGATCCGTCATCCTCAACGGAATGGAACCTATGGAAATGATCTGCTCATCCGTGCCTCTGAACCGCTGTAGTTAAATATATCGGTCAGAGACAAAAACAAGACATTCGACACTCAAGCACACTGCTTGACAATGCTAGTCTAGCACATGCACTGGTCATGCAAACTGCAGACTCGATGGCTTCTGTATGGCTCGGGCCGTGTAAAACATCCCACTCTGCTTGTAGTTTGCAACCATCTTGTAGGTATTCATTCACTGTTCAAGGTCCCCTGCTGCGGAGCAAAGGGTCTAGGTAACTAATAGCTACACCCAATCATGACCCCAGGAGGTTTCTGACCCCTCAATTCTTAATCCCCATCCATGCTGAGCCGCTCATGGTCATGGTCATGGTCAGACACAGACCCAACCGGTCTGTGAGTCTCAGAATCAATACCGATACCGATACCCTGGACTCCCGAGAGCCTTATCGTTTATTGACCTTCCATGTTACCCGACAGTCCGACACACTCGTATTCGTTCCTGATAGAGTCCTTGCGTTTTGTAGGGGGTTGTTTATAATTAATACATCTAGTACCTAGGTATCCGTACATGAATAACAATGCTTGCTAAGTATTGATTGAAAGTGGCCAAAAGTCTACTGTAGAAAACAACACCAATCTGGTCCAAGATTAAACTGTCACGGCGGGTGAACCACTGGAACTTGTGGTTGCACTAGAACTTCCACCCTTGAGTAACAATGGCGGTGCTCCTCTCGTCTTTCGCCATCGATTGCTGGTGTTGATGATGGTGTTATCGAATAGAAACCACCATCTCTCAAAAGCGACCTGTCCTAGCTCCCAGCTTCCAGGATCGTAAGGATCTTCACCGTGAATCCTCACTCCCTCAGCCGTGTCCTCCAAGTCGTAAGCGAAGTTGACACATGCCAACACGCCCTGTGCTCGCGGTGGCCGCAACTCATCAGGAAGAGACAGAATGGAAATGGCGCGTTCTCGTACGCTTGGCCATGGGAGGAGATCAAATACCGGGTGATGGGGTACTGAGACTTGTGAAGGAGTGGGCTGCCAATTTGCAGGAAGCAGAGCCGCTGGCGTTGCGATGCCTGTGGCAAAAGCTGAATTTGCATCAAGATCCCATAGATTCTGCTTACAATTGAGACGGTCTGCGATGCGTAAAACACCTTTTAGTAGTGTGAGTTGTAGCAGTGGGAGGTTGTAGCTGTCGGGGAAGCTTTCTGTTGAAGCAGCAGGTGAGGTGCCAAATGAAGATGTGTCGAGGAAATTTGTCAAGTCAGATCGGCTAAAATCTGTCTGTAATCCATTGGAAGCTCCTGTTGAGGCCTCGTCGCTGGTGTTGTCTTCACATAAAAAGTCCGGGAGGATATTGGGATCTGGAAGCGCCATTTCTGAAAGGGGACTCCAAGATGTCAGACCAAAATCAATTCCGGCCAACATGTCAGCATCTCCAGTGGTAGATGGCATGGTCATGTTCATGACCATATTGGAGGCTTGACTGATGGCTGGCACATTGTCCTGTAGACGAGGCACTTCTATAACATCATCCCCAAATGACTCTTCATCAACCCTGGTAAATGATTCTGTCTGAAGCTCCGAGTTTTGAGTCTCATCATTGCCAGATGACTTGGTTTTGAGGCGACTCAGACGCTTCTTCTCGCCTACATTAACTGTTAGTATTGCCTCTGACTCCTATAATGTGATTAGTTCTTACGATATCTTCTTTGGGCAAGAACATTCAAGACTCTTTTTCTTTCGGTAGCGTCTTGATCAATGTCCGGAACATCAAGAGCCGGGGGCTTCTTATACGCTCGCTGGCGAGTCCGTGGACGATTGGCTGTGGTAGGGACTGGGATTGTTTCCACCATTTTGAAATTCCTAAGACAGAGAATTGCTTGCTGGAATTCTTCTTGTATGATTGGAAATTAACCCGAAGAAATTTCTCACTTCAGCTGAAGTAGAGATGCCTCTCTTTTCTAGACATAACGGAAGGCTTTCATCCCCACCCAGCATAACGCGTAGAAACAGGCTAGCTCAGACACTGTGTCACCATAACAGATAACAGAGACTTGTAAGCACAATCTAAAAATGAGTCATGACAAGTATTTCTGATCTATGTAAGACGCCAAGACTGATTTAGACTGTGCGTAAGCAACTGTGTAATGCTTGACCAAGTTTCCTATCTTAGTATTGTCAGCCATCCCGAGTGCCTATGGTATCATAGTCCTCATAGACCTTTTTCGACATTATTCGCCTTTCTTACATATTGCAGTGATCTTCTTTCGTTTCGAATCAAGTCGGATGTACAGTGCAATTGTATTTGCATCAGTCTAAGTTATCGGCTGTTAGTTAAACCTCTAGTGGATGGATTATGTTAGGGTGAAAGCATGTACTTAGTTACGTTCATGGTCCTCAGATTCGAGAATGAGTTGGCGCATGATTTGTGACAAAGAGAAAAGACGTTCAAGAGGGCGAGCTGATCTCTTTGTATATAGTGGCTGAAATGCATAGTCATCATCATAACGTCGAAACATAACGCAATTCTCTGGCGGAGAATTAACCTGGAGCCCAACTAAGACGTTATGATGGAGATAAGCGATACCAGGCACTTTTTCAGATGAGAAGTCTCATGTGATGGCTCTGTTCTCGCAAAGCCGCTTCTTTGAAGTGTCCAGGCTGAACTCATCTGTTAGTTTCCCTTGACTCAGTTCCCAATATCTTCTATCATTGATCTGTAGTCTGCAGTATCTAACTGCAAAAACTTCATCCACTTGGTAGGTAACCATCATCTATCGTTCCTACTTTACTTTCCGCAATTGCGTGATTGTCAAACCTGATCACACCGCCTCAAAACGATTTATCAAGAGTTACATGTCTCTCCTTCCTGTGAAAGAATCGTAAATGCGGTGTTGATTACAGAGGTCATCACCGCCTCGTTGGAAAGAGCGTGCAAGTGCGTTTGCCGTTGCACTATCTCGTATCTGTCTGCCTTCTCACCACAAACCCAGGATATTGTCTGGATCGTCTGATGCACATGACGATGGGCGGGTGATAGTTTTCTTTTTCAACATGAGAAAAAGGTCGGATTTGGGAGCCTTGATGCATGCAGAGCGACTGCTGCTGTACAACGAGGAGCGGTGCATCCTGCTTCTCGATCGGGTGGCTATCGGCCGGGAGATGCGACGGGCTGATGCGTAGAATTACCTATGCTGTGTACTCGAGAGACAGAGCGTCTTTCATCAGTAGAGATCGGTCTCGGCTTACAAAAAGCTTGCCTTGGCAAACCACATTCGCTGTTTGCTGCATGGTTCTACTCCGAACCTGGCTGAGACAGTGCTGGGATTGATGCTATGTCCAGTGTAATACTTGGTTGAAAGACGTCAAAGTCTCACATTCATATCGTATATACTCATTACTAGGGAGGTCTTTGTGTATGGTATGCGGAATGCATTATCGGAGTCTGCTGTGAATGTGATTTCCCGTTTAGGCAATTCCCGTCCTTGTGGAGTTCCGTCGGATCTCCGTTCCGTTCCCGGCCCCGGCTCTATGCCGATACTACTGTGCCTCCAGTACGGTACCGGATGATGTACAGTGAATCCAGGCTGCAGTCATTCTGTTTCTAAATATGTGAAATGGATACGAGAAACATCTAGATCACATCACATCATGATATCGAATCTGTTTCAACCTCTGCCATTTACGTCAGTCAAGGTCGATCAGTACATGCACGTTGGGCGATCCAGCGGCTTCACGCGGTGCATGCATTGTATACTCACCAAAACCACATATTTCAATTTGAAGGAGATGCCTTATATCCTTCAGCAAATCACGGCTTTGCAAGAATATCCCGTGATGCAATGCGCAACGTGGGCAGATCAAATGAAGCAAGACCGCTACTGTAGACTCTGAGCATATTTTCCCAGATAAACGGTTGACCAGCAGACACGAGAGTTACACAGAAGAGCGCCTCAAGACCGGTAATACCGTTTGTTTGTTTGTTTGTTTGTTTACATGATGTAAGCCTCCATCTGCGTGTTGACAGCATTGCTTTGAACGCCCCGATGGGCCGAGATCGAATCACGGGGATGACCGCATCTTTACGGCAGTTTTTAATTTCTATGGGGATAGCTGAGTATGTGCTGACGAGGCGTTGAACCATGGGCCCAGAGCTGACGCGAGACCCTTGATTTTACGACAAACGATGCAGTAGCATCGCATTAGCCATTTCCATCACGAGGATTCCCGCGTCATACCTTTGTTAGTCAATCAATCTACTGTATCAGTGACTCCTAGTTCAACCTTAAGATATCTTAGGTTTGTGGGTGTGTTGGAATAAACTCTGGTATAAGAAGGCTCAAGCCGCTGTCATTCACAATCGATATACCATTCAAACAACTACAACACTTTGACTGTCTATTCATCTATTCATTACCTTTCAAATACTCTTGATTATACCACCGCATAACCGCCAATATGAAGTCGTCTTTCGCTCTCGTTGTCCTATCACTCTTTGCCTCTTCAAGCCTCTCTGCCTCTGTAGACATGTGGTCTTCTCCTCTCTCAGAACGAGGCGCACCCAAGTTTGAGCCTATTGACCCCAAGGTCATCAAGTCACGTCTTGGTACTACACCTCAGGAGAACAGTGACGGAGGTCGAAAGCCCGGATCAGTATGAACCAATGACCCCAAGTTCTTTTGATTTTACATTATTAACAAACTTTCAGGTTTACTTCTGCCGTGGTGAGAATTGGGGACCTCCATGCTTCGAGTACCAGCCAGAGCTCGAGTACACATGTACTGAGCTGAATGGCAAGCTTCAGAAGCATGTTGGTTCTGTTTTTGCTGAGCCTGAGATTATTTGTCGTCTGGCTACGTGAGTTATTTCTAATTTAATTCAATTCATTATAGATCACTAACACGAGATAACCCATCAGATTTAAGAACAGATGTGTCCCTCTCAATATCTTTGCCTGGCCGGAGATCGAAAAGGGTTCATCCAAGCTTCTCCATGAGAAGTCACCTTCAGGATCTGATAGTCTCGGATCTGTAGCTACTCATTTCACGTGCGCCAAATGCACTAACTGTGTCCGAGATCCTAAGTGATTATGGGTAGAGCATCCAGTTCGAGGTGGGATGTTGGTGATGACGATGCACAATTTGGTGCTAGAGGAGGGGTAATATCTTTTTTGAGCTGGCGTTGGACTGGAAGAAATATGAGAAGGAACTAATAAAGCCAACTAGAGCATTCATTACTTACCTAGGTATCTACCTATTTGATTCATCCTGTCAATTTATCATAGCAATGCATTTCTATCTTTGCCTTGATTCAATTGGCTAGGGCAACTAGTGCAGTAACTGCTAGCCTACCTTCCATCGAATTGGAAGGCTTCCGTAGCTCAGTTGGTTAGAGCGTCGTACTAATACTTCAATCTGAATATTCAGTGATGCGAAGGTCTCAGGTTCAAGCCCTGGCGGGAGCAATCCCAACGCCCTCCGATTCGTCTTTTTGCTATTGTAATCGATCATGAAACATCAACTAACTCTCCGGCGGTTACATTCTTTTTGGTGTTCATGATACAGGTGCCACGGGCTATCCTGAAATGAAGTCATTTATGGCCAAGCAGAAGGAACAGCAGCGGTGCCTGCAGCATCCAGACCTCGCACCTTCCGTTTCTTATATCTGATTCAGAAGGTAAGGCAGTTGCGATGTAGTGGATGCTTTGGTCATAACAAACTCAGTGACACTCTGCTTCCTGCATACAACCCTCCATCTTTCACACTTCTCATTCCATCCATCAATCTCAATAATCCATCAGCATTTAGCCGTTTCTTTTTTCTTTTTGGTAGCAAGCTGATATTTACTCATTCCATCATGAATACCAGCTTCACTCTTCCCATGCGCCCCAGAGCTCCCACGCTCCCTGCCGCAGCCACCAAGGGCTTATACGACAGCCAAACGGTCTCAAGTCCCTGCAAGAGTGACCTCAAAGTCAAGAAGCGAGCCCTTGACGCTCGAAAGAAGCCCAAGAACCTTGAGAATGTTAAGCCAGAAGCATCTTAGCGTGATGCTACTTCAAAAATCCAACCTCCCTCTGTTGTGGATGCAAACACACTTGAGTTGAGACCAAAGACTATCAGCAATGGCACCTTTCTCTGGGATGGCAGGCCCATGCCCGATATCCATCACGATCACTTTCGTGAAGGGGCACAGCTGAACGACTCTTCTGAGGAACCAGACACTAAACGATCAGCATCTCAAGTCGTCGCAGATCAGGTCTCTATCTTGGAAATGGTACGAGAGGATCTCAGACATCTCAGATCTCAAACGGCCTCCCCAGAGGCTGTGCTAGAGCCCATGGCTGAGCCTGAGCTTACGCACAAACACAAGCCTGGACAAGAGGGTGCAAGAAGCACATCTTCTTCTTATCCTGAAGAGGGCATTCGGTCCCCTAACTTGCCTTCCCCGTCAAATTCGCACACCCCCTTGTCGACTCTTGGTGACCTGGAGAAGTATAGCCGCACAAATGATCGTCTATCCGGCCTCCGGTCTTCGTCCAGCTCCTCCGGTGCTACAAGGGTTATCAGTCAAGGAAGCACCTACAAGGCATTGGCGAATGCTGCAGGAGCCATTGGGAAACTCCAACGCTTGCCAACACCTTCTTATCATCGTTTTGAAGTCTTGTCGAGTTCGGAAGATTTGATGGCAAAGGTTATAGTTCCGCACAATAGCGAAGCTAGTCACGAGAGCGAGTTTTCAACAGGAAGCTCTAATGAAGGTTCGGAGATTCATCCGCTAAGAAGAGTAATAGCTCATGGCAGACTCCATACCGAAAGTCCCAGCCCTTCGGTAAAGTTACCTCAGATCGTCAGGTCGAAGAAAAGAAAAGCTTCAGGCATCTCATTTCGAAGTATTTCTGAGGGTGTGAAACGATCCCGTATTGAAATTAAGAAGCTAGCAGTCAACGTTTGCAGCAATAGCTGGGACAAGCTCCGCCAAGCTCGTGAGAACATCAAACGACAACGCAAGGATCAAAAGAAACACCACTCAGTTTGGAAAGCATTACGACGCAAACTCAATCCTGAAGATACAACCAAAGACAAGCATGAAGATAGGCCATCGCACTTCTCTATGGGGAACAGCATTCGCCGACACGTATCTGAGCATAAGTCTTGGTGGAAGGCTGGCGTTGAGAAGTATCAAGCTCCCGAATGGATGCACTTCGGGAATCAGACCAGGGATTGATAAGATCTTACCACTGCAGCTTCTTAGAAAGACGCAGGTGAAGGCGAAGAAGTAATTAACAAACCAGTGAGAAGCACAAATTGACGGTAGTTTACTAATTGAGTCTTTCATTATTGATACTATATCGCTGTATCCGTTCGTCGAAAGCTGACTTACAGAAGAGGTAATTAAAATTGTACTATAACATATATCGAAAGGAGGCGCCCGTAACTTTTCTCCTCCCAGAACCGACAAGGCCTTCTTCTTCTACTTCATCGCCTCCCTCCAAATGTTCGCTTTCGGCCCGATCGAACTTGCGGTTCTGATACTTTAGATAAAAGCGAAGAGCATATGCTAGGATGGAAACACTAAGCATCGCCACCGCACAAGTACTCATTCCCGGCGCATAATAAGGAGCATCGCGGTCTGGGTATAGCCTAGTACCCACGAGCGGACCACACTGGCCGACAAGCTGTAGGAGGGCAAAACCACCGCCCTGGCGGCTCTGACTGGCCTGGTTATTAATACTCCACGTGATGATGAGAGTGACGACATTGAAGAAGCCTATCGCAGCAGGATATACAGCCATATATCGAATAAAATTAGGCAAGTTTAGAGGTTTGGCCAGGGCGAGTATGGCGTAGCCGCTGGCGGACGCGAGAGCGTGAAACATTAAAGGGACGGTACGAGTGCGCAACCGATCAGACATGTGAGCCGTGAAGAGAACGATGACAAAGGCGGCCAAGTAAGGAGGGGCGCTGAGAGCCTGGGAGGTGAGGGTATCGTGGCCCATTTCAGTAAGGATCTTTGGAAGGAAGACAGGAAGTGATGAGTAGGCCATGTTGGTGAGGAAGAACATGGTGGCGGTAATCCAAGCTACGGGATCACGGAAAATAGCCAAGACATCGCGACCCTTAAGACCGGATGAAGGTTTGGCGTTTGTGGACGTAGACGCGGACTGCTCGCTTCGGAGGCGCAAACGAGCGACTTTCTTCTCACGCTTGGTTAGATAGGGGGCAGTTTGGGGTGAGTCCGGGATGACGTTCCAGGCGACTACAGATGCGATGACAGAAGGAAAACCCTCGATGATGAAAAGAAGACGCCATGGGGCGATTGGGCCAAGTGAAGCAAATTTGACAATGAGCCAAGCAAGGGTGGAAGCAAACGTCGTGGCCAGAGGTGCGGCTACTATGGTTAGTTGGGAGTTTTACAATACAAACCTGTATCAAGATGAAGACATACCAGATATGAAAATAGCAGTCCGGAATGCCAGCTCCTCGCGTTTGAAAAAGAAGCTCAAGTAAAACGGAATACCAGTAAACCCCGCCTCGCCAATGCCCAGCACAGCACGTAGCGCAATCAGCATGGGGTAAGACGTAGCAACGGCCTGAAGAGACGCCATGAGACCCCAGGTCAGGACCACCATAGACACAAAAATGTGTGCGGGGATGAGCTTCCAAAGCAAAGACATCCATTCAAAGGCGATATAAGTAATGTAGAATGCCGTCAAAGCCCATTGATACCACTCATCACGGGGTGGATCGGATTGAAGGTCTTCATCCATGCCTGCTATTCGAGCATTGCCGATATCTGAATGGATGTGTTAGCTTTTGTGTAGATGCAAAGAAGGTTGCGAGTCCATACTCGACCTGTCGACAAAGCTCAGCATATAAAGGAGAGCTACGAATAAAACAAGCTTGCGATCAAACTTCCTCCGGACCGCCTGCTCTTCGTCTGGGGTATATAACTGGAAGCTCGCTACAGATCCAGGACTTCGTGAACGGCCTGCAACAAGAGGACGATCTACATCCTCGTCATCGCCAGCTTCAGCATCCCATATGGCGCTGCCGTTGCGATCCCTACTTGTGTCCCTATCGCGAAGCTCGTATACATCGCTCCCACTACCAACGATTGACCGGAGATCTTCGTCGTCGCTATCATCGAGCGTGAGCTCTATGCTTGTTTGCGCAAAAGTCTCAACCGGGGCGCTTGGCCCGTCTTCGGGTTTCGGGTGAACCATCTGAGCGCTGAGGTGAGACTGAAGGTTTAGAGCTGAAAGGGATGGCTTCGGAGACGTAGGCGGGACGGGACGAGAGGTGTCTCGGACTCTGTATTTAGGTACTCGGGGAGGTCGTTTATCGGAGCGGCTTTGAGGTTAGTTAATGGCCGTCAAGGATGCCATTCAATAGTATACGCAAGTTGCATTCTCGCTTGTTATAAGCGGAATCAATTGGGCTAGGGGGAGAAGTTGATAGCTTTAAACTTGCAGGCGATCAATCTATTCAATCGCAAGCTGTCTTGCCTACACGTGACGCGCACCAACTCCTTGCATAGAGGTACGGTACGAGCAAAAGTCCCCCTGCTCAATTATGCATGTTTTTATACGAAGATAATGGCAATCTTCATGCTGAATGATTCAAGTTATTCTCCAGTATCTGACGGAGTAAATGCTGTACATGTCGATAGCAATCTCGGTTTCTACCCTTTCATCATGACTACCCATCATAAAACATTACAAGTTATGAAGCCCCATAAGTTTGCTAGCTACCCCTGCAATGACATAGTTACTGTTCGACAATAAAGCTAATTGGACAACCTTTTTTTATATACAGCACTAAAAGGAAACCCCAACTCCAAACTCCTTCGCTTTGTGCTTCATCAACTATTCCAATTCACTGATGGGCCCCTTTGGCAAGTGACGGTCTTCTGAATAGTTTTTTAAACCCGTCAGCAACCGAATGGCTCCGACCAATGTGATGTTTGTGATGCTGTTTAACCCCTTCTTGCTTATGCCCATCACTATTTTGAGTCGACACACTGGCTTGTCGACTCTGTGCTGCATTTGGAGGTGGCTGTGGCGCTCTTGGCCTTGCTTCTTGTGCTGAAGATAGTGGTGCATTTCTTTGTGCAGTAGCATTCAGGCTGTAACCTGCAGCAACTGGTGGTCTCGGTCCCGATATCACTTGTGTGCCCTGTGTAGTTCTGGGTGCATCATATCGATATGGCCTTGAGAAGCTTCCTGCATTGGGTCTCAGTTTTACCCCCTCCTCTGGTGCTGTTTGTGGTCTTCTCTGCGGCCCTCCTGTCTGTGCAAAACGGGGCTTTGGTTTTGGTGGTGTAGGTGGACGAACAGGGTTTGCTGGCGGTTCAGGTGGAGGCGGCAAAGTAGATAGACGTACGTTATTTGGCATGCTTCTCGGTATACGGGACTTCGGTGATGCATTCGTAGAAGGTTGTCTTGTAGGGGTTTTTGGGGTTCTCGGCGGCGTCTTCATATTCAGATCAGAAGTCTCTCGTTGAGCTGACGTTGGTGTTGCAAGATCCTTCCTTAGATTCGAAGCCACACCCCTTGATATGTTTGCAGAGTTTATATTCAGTGGTGGAGGACGTATGACTCTGGACTTTGGTAACGAAGATGGTGGCTGCCTTTTAGATACGGTTTCTCCAGCATTGTACAAGACACCGGAAATCGGTTGTTCTAGGTGTCTAGGGTTTGGCGTAACTAGTAAAGGCGAGGCATGTGGAACTGTCTCCTCGAATCTAGGGTTCCTTGACCCCAGAGGTTGCGGCTGAAGTGAGTATCCTGATGCTGGAGAAGGTATTCGAGGGGTGATAACTTCCTTGGGCAACTGCAACTTAGTTAAAGAATTATTGTTCGAATGTACGAGAGGTGGCGTCAGTGGGAAAGAGTTCTCTTCGTTACGATATGTACTAGACCCTGAAGATTCTAGTGGTGAGTTGGAAGATAACGGCCAGGACGTCTCCGGTGGGTTTGTAGCCTCAGTCTGATTCGGAATCGTCGGACTTGAGGAATCATTAGAGAAAGCATCTGAAGATGGTAAAGCAGGCGAGAAAGGCGGTATAAAACTCTCGGGTCTGTATAAGCTTGGAGCTGGTAGTTGTCTATGCGGTGCCTTGGGTGTTGGCGGCGTCGAAGACCTCGGTGGCAGAATCTCTGCAGGCTTGAGAGGCTGCATAATGTCCGGCACCTCTTCTCTTATAGGGCTCCGTACTGGTGACTGTGCTTTGGCAAACTCTTCTGGCTCCATTCGAATATGCCCGTTTTCAGAATAAAGCCCTACTGTCGATGTTGAATATCGTGTATTCGCAGATTGAAGCAGCGGTATCTCAACATCAGGCGTTTCCAGTTCCAATCCATCGTCGGACGACTCTTTCTGAGACCAAACTGAAGATGCTGTAGATATGGACGTCCTATTGCGGTCGAGCTCGCGGGGTTCAAGAGGTTTATCGATATCCGGTGTCTCCATTCTTGTTTCGTCGGGTGATTGGTCCTGGGACCAGACTGTTGATGTTGTCAAGACCGATGCTCTGCTCGGATCAAACTGGGGCCGAAGTGGTATATCGATATCGGGCAGGTCTAGTGAAAGAGGTCTTGGAGTAGCGGCACCTTCGGAATCATCTAGTATATCCTCCAATACAGTAAGAGCGTCTTCTTCATCTTGGTCGCTACCATCCTCGTATTCAGATGGCGAGTTAGAGGAGCCGTCTAGGGTTTCTCTCGTCCTTCTGGCGCGGGCCATGTGCTGTGCTCTTTCTCTCAGCTGCTCATACCCAACCTCGTGCTCTTCTTCATCACTCTTCCCAGGAACTTCTCTCACATCGTCTCCGCAGACAATAACATACCATCTCACTTGCTCTCCTTTCTGCAACTCATCCCTCAGTTGAACAATCCAACCATCATCGCCAGCCATCTTTTCGTAGTACTTGGCCATCTGTCCTGCTACGTCCACGCTTAGATCGATTCTCACCACATGGTCAGCTACATAGGCATAGGGCCTACATGCCATCACCATCTCGTCAACATCGAACTCCTCCAACAACTTGACTGGGGACCACGAGTGCATGAGAACCGCATCGTCAGAATCGGGTACACGTGATTGAGGGAGATCATGGTCGTCATCCACATGATCAGGCTTTGGCTTTGGCTTGGCATCTTTGGCATTGCTAACACTGGCTTGTGTCGGCGTGGTCGGCGGAGTGAGCTCAGGCAGGAAATCGAATTGAGCGTGTAACTGATCGAGAATACAATATGAAGATGCAGGCGCAAGGATCCAATTCGGAGCTGCGTCTTCAAGATCGTTAAGGATGACGAAAATACGGATATCGCGGCGATGCCATCGAAATCCGTGGCATAGATACGTCGGCATCGAGTTTGGTCGTTGTTCGATGGTGAGACAAGAGACGAGGGACTGTAAGCCGTGAGTGACAGGGTTGAGTGACTGTCGTGGTTGATTATCTCACTCGATGTTCAATTAAACTCGTCTGTCTCTTAAGAAAACGGGGCCTCTTCTGACCAAGCTTCATAGAGCAGCTTGCGAAGCATCCGACATCTCGGTATCGACGGCTGAGACTGACTGAGGCTTGAGTGTGGTTGTTTGAAGATGAAAAGCATGGAACGATTGGAATTGCTTCCGTTCCTTGCCCTCCATTCCTGCCTCTTTACTGTAGCTACCTATTTATCTGGGCGTCGTTGCCTACTGGATCTTACTGCATCGTACCTTACTCAGTACAGTATTAGATTGGCTGGCTCAAGGTACGGGCAGGTACGACCAACGTCAGAGTCAAGCCCAATTCCGTCTTCGGAAAGCATCGCCCCATTAACCTAACGGTAGTCGCTCTTGCGCCGTCCGCATGCAAACGTAGACCATGTGAGAGACTGCTTCTATCTTCTGTTCTAGGCTTTAGGCTGAGACATTGTCTCGCGTATGCCCGCCTAGAACAATTATCATCATTGTTTATTAAGTGTTCACGTGTGACAACCAAATCTGCGTCAATATAGATAGGTTAGTAGGTAGAGAAGTCAATATTAATATAATAGTATTCATTTTGTGTCATTCATTGTCTCATCTTGATATATCCAACTTTTAGTTGACCTTTCTCTATATGCCCAGGAACCTCAATAAATAAAGCAAATGCACCGTCTTGTTGTAATACGCTCGTCATCATCAATGCACCTCTTCAATAGTATAGAGTGGTCCCTAGTTTTTGAAGCCCGTCAAATCCAGGCTAACGCCACCTGTGTCTTGTAGTCCTTCCATAGTAACGCCCCCAAAGTCTCGAGCGTCAAATTCGAAATCCATATCTTGCAAAATATTGTTCACATCCTCATCTGAGAGCTTGATGTCCATGTTGCTGGGTACGGCGGGCAAACTCGCAGCTGCGTTTTGAGCAGTCGCAATTTGAGGAACCTTTTTAGCCACCATGTCCTTGAACTTGTTCAACAAATCGATATCGTCAGCAGGAGTGGTATTAGAATCGAGAATACGTCGAGCTCGAGTCTGCAGCATAGCATCTGATGGTATAAATCCTTTGCAGGCGACATGATCTTCAACATAGCTGATGAGACCTCGCTCCAATTCTCGCGAGCAGAAAATTTCGGCCGGTCGTGCCGCCTCCGATGTGAGCTTCTCGATATAGCTGTTTGCTATGGCTGCTGGGAGTGACTTGGCGCCCTGGCCCATAGATACCTGAGCGTCTGCAGGGAAAGGATCGAGGGATGCCTTGGGGCAAGCGTATGGTGGCGCGAATCCAGATCCGCCTGACTCGAGAGCCCAACCGTCGCTCATCGGAAGACCAGGACCATCTGTCTTGAGGATTCCGGCATCACGCTTGAATCTCTGCAGCCACTCGGCGTTATCTGCAGCAGTTTGGTTCCAGGGGTCGTCACTAGAGTATGGTTAGTTCACAATGCGTCTATAAATAGCCTCAGAAAACTTACTCGTCATAGAGAATCCAGCGAGCCTGATGCTGGAGCTCCTGGTCACTTGGTACATGGCGGTTGGGATTGTTAACAGACATCGTCCCAGCAACCCATCGTTTCAATTCTTTGGCCAGTCGCCTGTAGCAGTTGGCATCGTTGAGGAAGTAAGGCCCAGGGCAGTTGTTACCACTGCCCATGTCGAACATGTCGTTGCAGCCCATGAGCACAGGGCATTCGCTGCTGAACAATGTCGTAGCGTCAGTCACGGCAGTTCCACTGACGGTTCCGCTGATGGTTGATTGGGTGCTATCCTGAAGTGAAAATGCAGGTGAGCTGTTGCTCGTTGCAGGATGACGGTTCTTGAAACCCTCGAGCCAAGACGCATTGTCGGCTGCGGTTTGATTCCAGCCGTCATCAAATTCATAGATAATGATACGAGCTTGTCGTTGAAGGTCATCATCGGTGGGTTCCATTCCCATAGAACGCTGCAACATAAGATAGTCCTTCAGTTCACGCTCGAGACGCGAGTAACTGTGGATGGTTGAGTCTATGGATGAAGGGTCCTTTGATCGGCAAATATGGTCCACCACG
Source organism: Fusarium citri (assembly GCA_004367485.1). NCBI lineage: Eukaryota > Fungi > Ascomycota > Sordariomycetes > Hypocreales > Nectriaceae > Fusarium > Fusarium citri. Next base: position 110,497 of record QHHH01000138.1, read on the forward strand.
TCCTCGCTTCGTGGCAGGTGTGCACGTCGACGGAAGGGGGCAAGCCAGTTAGTGGATGATGTAGCAAGTCGAATCAGCCAGTTTGCAATGGCCTCTGATGGATGTGTCGATACTTCCTCTACTTTGCCGACAATGCGACAAGCCTCATCTTGAAGCTCATCATCCATTGCGGTTAAGCCCAGTAGTCTCTTGGCCTTGACAAACTCATGTAGTTGCACCTCCATTGGGCATTCCTCGAACAAGTTATCCTTGCCGTTAATTTTAAGTGATGCCAGCCTGTTCTCAGCGGCACCACGCAAGGGACCGAATCTTGCCTTTTGTTGCAGTGTCTCAGAGCTCATGATAATATCACGAAGCCAGGATGGACGCGTGGCAATCCCTTGTAAGGACAGCAATTCGCTAGCGTAAATAATACGACAACCTTCAACCATCATCTCTTCGTCGTTGGGGAGTCGTCCGTGTTGATCTTGGTAGTTCCGTGTGAAGAAAGCCATTTCCAGCTTAATCAGCTCGTAGGCGTTACGAGGTGACTCTGGTGGAGAGTGGTTGGCTACGTATGGCAACGGGGATGTGCGTTCATAATGAATAAGATCTATTTCAAAAGTTAGACGTTGGCAACTTGTCTACAGGATACTGCAGAGGTCTCATACATGGAGGCATAGAATTCTCGACCATCTCGAGTACAGGGTTATCGAAACCCCAGTCACCCTTCCAGTCAGCCATGGAGTAACCCGTCTTGAAATGCTCCGCCAAATGATCGACACGAATAGTCCAAGTATCCATCACGATACCACAGAAACCACACCGGGATCGAATCTCTGGCGTAGCCACCTTCCACGACTTCATAGACCAGTCCTGAAACTTGATGTTGTGAACCAAACGCAAGTGCTGGTTGAGGTGATCTTTTCGGTAAAACGTTCGTTCGGCGGGAGTACGTTCTTGGCAAGCTGAATGGTTGTGGGCTTCGATATGTGCATCATCCGGATTGGCTTCACCGCAGAAGACACACGATAAGATGCCAGTATCGGGATTGACGGCCTTTGACCCGTGTGGGGTACACACCCACCTCTCGAGAGATAAGTGCAGAGACTTTTCGTGTCGCTGCCAGTCGTGCTTGGTCCTGAAAGTTTCGGTACAGAATGTACATTGGAAAGTTTTAAGAGGAGCTGCGAGGCTTGTCTTCTCTTTCCCTGTCTTTGCCGAAGCCCTTCGGCGTCGACGACGGCGACCGTGGCTGTTGAATGGGGCCGAGCTGAACGATCCCCATGAGTTACGGGATCCATGTGAATAAGCCGATCCGAGGGAGCCATTGCTCGAGTGAGATGTTCCCAAACTGCTGACCGATGACTGGTTGCAAATGGATTTGCTGGAGCCGTCGTCGGCGTAGCTCAAACTGAAGGGGCTGTCGATTCCTGATGAGAGGCCGGAAGACGATGCTGTGACAGCCCGAGCAATAGCACTGACGGAGGCAGGTTCGTTCTCAGGAGGAGAGTGCTCCCAACGCTGCAGTGGGTTCATGGCTTCAAGTGCTGGTGTTCCACGGCGCTGGGGAATATCCATAGGACCTGACCATGCGCTAGTGTAGTGAGGCGATGTTGAACGAGGAGGCTGGACTTTGCCTCGTCGACGTGCATTTGCAAGCCAGTTTGTGATCTGTACCTTGTTCAGGCCAGTCTGGCGCTGCAGCATCTCTTTCTCCTCGTCGCTAGGATACGGATGTCGGTTGTGAGTCGAGAGCCAGTTCTTGAGAATACGGACAGATTCTCGAGAAAATCGAGCTCCAATCTTAGGAGGGGGTGCGGCCTTGTTGTTAATCGTCTCTCCCATGTTGGCTAGATCGGAAACAGATGCATTACGAGAAGCGTTGCGGGAGGACTGGCAAGAGTCGTCTTGTGTATCTTCCTGAAGATTATTGGGGATTTCAGGTCCAGATGAGAGGAAAGGGTTGATGTTGAAGGGAGCTGCTGAAGTGTTGAGGGACGCTGGCGCAACAGCAAAACTGCAGTCGACCTTCAAGGCCACACAGGTTGTACAGTAGTCCTTGTACATACCCTCTCGGATCTTTTTGCAAGAGAACCCAGCCATGGAGCAGTTAATACAAGGGGATGGAGGTGTGTCCCATTGAAACTGGTTGGAGATGTCGTCGGCAGTCGTAGTGAAGTCCATTGCTTGAGCAGACATATCTGGTAGAGGGAAGTTGTTGTCTGAGAAGTGCTGAAGGGCGCAAAAACTGAAGTCGTCCTCAGTTACATTTGCGAGAACAAGGTCAATGTTCTCGTTGCCTTCGCCTGTCAGACCAGCGAGAGCATTACCGTCCTGGGGTTGCTGAAAGGCGTCAATGGCCTTGTCCCAGTTGACAAACTGCTCCATCTCGTCGATGCCAGCCATGCTGCACAAGGGTAAGTGCTGATGCGGAGCAGAAATGTCAATTCAAGTCGATCGAAAGGCGCGCGTGAAGATTGACAACCATGAGCTGAGCTGAATGGAGTTGGATGTCAAGTCAAACCAGCCTAGTCCCACTTGAACCTTTAGGCAGGTGGTATAAGATAGGACAAGTGCTTATCGTTGAATCTGAAAATGAGAAGAAAGGAAAGAGGCTCATAAGTCGAGGATGGCCTCTGAGTTTTGTTCAAGTCGAAAAGCCCGACTAGCCACGACTATCGGTCTATCTAAAGAAACAAACAGTACCGATGGAGTAGAGTCAGCCGTTCCCGTCCCCAGAACTTGAACCGTACCAAAAGGTCTGGTGGAGTTGGAGTGCAGACTGTCGGCCAAGCCACACCAACCAGTTGAACTAGTCTAACCAGAATGTCAAGTCGTGCGCCCTTCAATTGACAGACAGGGATCATTTTGATCAATGGACCCACGCACATAACCTGCAGACTGACTGTATTACGGACACTGTAAAATAGTTGTCTTTTGCCTAGCTGACGGTGAGTAATATTGGCAACTCACCAATCATCAACTTGCCTATACAGTGTCAGCTCGATAATTCTAAGCGAGACTGGCGCATCCTGAGCTCCGCTTCTCGTTGTTCGCAAGGCGTAACCATCCATGCAGATGCGTCTCATTAGATCCTCGAGTGACTGCAGTACACCGAGACCGGCCCTGTATGAATCTTTTCCCCATGAGTGCGACGTCCATCTTGAATAAATAAGAATCAGTCGTACCCATGATCCAATCAGAGTGCATTGTGACCCTCAAAGGGTCCAACAGGTCTGTCTGATTTCCCCGGGACATACGTGTGGGGTTGAGCACGTCCTCGGGGAAGTTTGTTCATTCCGTCTTATTCTGATCCATCGATAAGTTGTGAGCATCCATGGACTATCTGTTCCAGGCTTTCACGAAAGCACTGGAACCTTCCAAATAAAACCGTCGGTCGGGGAAAAAATAAAGGCCATACGTAAATCTGTGGGTAAGATTTTAGAGACAGCCACCGACATGATACGGTGGTATTGCCAATGGGCTAACAAATCGCAGATCGCTCGAGGTGTTTCCCTGCTTGAGCAAGATATTGCGTACTGTACTGTATTATTGTCTGACGTATTGGTAAGCAAAGAAGTTGGATGATGTCTTTTTGTGAGGCGTGAACTTTTGATTGATATGAACAAGGTTTGCATTTGGGTGTGGTCCAGATCTCAAAGGCTGGGGGAAGGCACCAGTGAGAGTGATTGAGCTACTGCTGTATGTGTCTACAAGTCATGCGAACGCGCCTGCCGTGGTTTGTTCTACTCTACACAGCGGAAATACAGCGCACTCGGGTACGGTAACAGCGGAGTATCCGGAGGCTGACCCACCCGGGCTCCGGGATACGCGATCACGGAGGACTGGGAACAAAAAGGATCTTGTTCAGTATTGGATGCGTGCTAGACTAATGTTTAAGAGGTCATAATAGACATAGGCATTGGACTCTCATTCGAGTCAAGACTAAGGCCCCATATATCAGCTCAACTCATGCACACTTCTCTGCTAGCCTGCCTCTTCAGCTCATGTCTCCCCAGTGGTACCAGCAGATTTATTGCGGCTCTTTGTATCCGTACTTCCCATCATGACTAGATGCCGGTCCGATGATAGACGATTAAATAATATTCCTGTAAGTGCCGCCTATAGGCCATGCTCACGGGAGGTTCCGAGCCAGGTTTTTTTAGGCTAAGACGCCGGTATCGCAGCAACTTTGAACTTTGACCATCATGACTACTGTAAGTGGTATTTTCACAAGATGTCTTGACATCAAACTAGTAATACGATTAACGAATGGCTGATATGAGATGGATTCATTCAAGTGTTGCGGTGTATTGATAGTTAGCAACCCGTTGTGATTAAGATTCTGGGAATGTATAACTTTGTTAAATATAAATAAGACGTTGTACTTTGCTAAATTCCACATCTTGCTGGGTTTCTATATCCGTAGACCGTTGATTCTAGCAGCCAAGGCGGTTACCCGACAGTGCCTAAGTATGTTAAGCGGTCATGTCATCAAGATCGCAGCAACACATTGCGCCAAGGGAGGTATACTCAGCAGCGAGTATTATACAGACATACTGACTCTCTTTACGGTACAATATAATAGATCCCAATATACAGCAATTCGTGGTCGCTTAGCTACTCAATTTTCTTGATGCTTAGTCCAGCTACACCAATGTTGTCGCAACAGCTTGGGTCCCTCCTGAATATGCCGGGAAACGCATTGCAATTTTATTTGGATGTTGAAACTCGGATGGTCTTTGTTAACCTAACATCGTATTAACTCATGAATCAATTCTTCCGACACGGGAGATGTTTCTTCGTCTGGTCTATGATTGCTCATCTTCAAATGGCTGTCAGATGGGAGATATCCTACTATTCGCGTGACACCGATTTCTATAATGTTTTCAAGTGGCAAGCTTTACGAGCCGACTTCTGTAGAAGGTTGTTGTCGTAACTCTCGTCTTCTACAAATCATTTGATAGTGCAATTGAGCCTTTTGCATGTCGAGAGACAGCCACGACTGTCGAGGCATGAACGATCATGACATGGATCCCTTTCCCTCAAGCCATGACGACACAGCACTTGTGACTGCGCTATTCCTCCTGTATGACTATCTTAGAAAGCAATTTGTTTCATGTCTCTACTTAACATCCCTGCCAATCGCCAATTCCTAGAACATTCTCAGCTGGGCGAGATTAGGAGCCAAGGTGTTGCATTGTACGAAACAGTCCTACCCACCACAGTTTGTGTCAGCACTGACTCGTGGATTAGATTCGCCACAGAAGGTTTTACGTTATTTACTCCCATCACTTATAATGTTAAAAAGTGTTCATTTCGTATCAATTATCTGCCGGGCGTACAGATCACCAAACTACTAGGCGGTAAACAGACGCTGCTGTACTTGCTTGGAGTATTGGGGCACTTCATGTAATAACCCACCTTTCGTCGCTATACTGAGGGGAAGCTAAAGACTGTGAGCTTCTGAGATTTTGTGGGTAATTGAATGGCTTGTACAATTGTCACGATTATGGCACTTGTAAATCAAACGAGGAAGCGGAAGGTAGGCTCAAAGCTGATACTTAATCAGTTGTCAACTCACAGTCGCTCACGCGACACCGCATTCTCTTTTTTGGCTCATGTAAACTATCTTGCGATACACCTAGCCAGGTCCTGTCTATATGTGCATTTTGTATCGTTAAACATTTTGCTTTCTGAGAAACCAAATAGCGTCGCTGGCTCCGGCCTGTAGTCTGGGACAGCCTCATCCGGTAAGTTCTAGGGAAAGAAATAGACTGCAGACCAGGTATTTATGTAAAACGCCATGCTCCTTGACAGCAAAGCCTCAGACCCCAAGGGATAAACCCCGTTCGAGGAAGCTGTGTATGCTGTGAAATCCAAATAGCGCCAATCCGTAACTCGCCTTCCAACCGCAAAATTTGCGAAGCAGTGACTCCTTGCTGACCTTGAGGTACTTCATAAGTCGTTCGTATCCCATAATTGGTTCTACTCATCAATCATGACCGAGTTCTTGTAGTTCCCGTTCTTTGGCGGCAAGCATTTCGCGCATCTTGTCAGCTTCACGCTGTAGGGCAGCTCGACGCTCAGCCTTAATCCTCTCGGTTTCAATATCACGCGGCCCAACCCCCGGAGTGTTGTCACGATTGGAGAAAGCGCTGGGACTCGGAGCCGACGCAATAGTACTGCCAGGTGATCGAATAGGTGGCAACGAATAGTCCCCGTCATCGCTTCCTGTTCCAACCTTAGGAGGGGTACCAGCCGACGTTGAGGGGTTGAGGATCGATTTCAGATTTATCGAAGAAATTCGTTTCGAGCTCTCTTGATTGGCTTCTTGAGATGCAAATGCTTCACCTTCGGTAGTAGAGAATGATCGCTTCCGTGTTGGCGAGAGGAATGAAGCAGGAGACAGAGATGTCTTTCTATCACTGTTTGTCGTCATCGACGCCATAGGAGCCAATCGATTATCGTCGTTTATGGATCCTGAGTAATGGCGAGGGTTGTTCGACTGGTGATACGCAGCAAGATCGGATGTTGGGGGCATCGGTGATATTGTCCTGCCGGGTCGTATTGACGGCAGTGGCTCGATCGTGAGCGGGTGCTCGGGTCGACGGCGAAGGCCCAGGTTGACAGATCCGTCCTCATTCATTGATCCTCTTTCTGCATCGGCAGGATACAAGCTCTGAGATTCGGTTGCCTCCATTGCATCCTCCATCTCCTCGTCCTGGGAAGCGGGAATGATTCGTTTTCGTCTCTTAATGGTTGACTTCTTCATCGTCATCGGTCGGTGCACACCATGCAGCTTGTAGTAAAGACCTGAATTTGTTAAAATCAACAAACATTCATAAACCAATTAACAAAACAATACTTACCACAAGCGTTACAGATAGTGTGGCCACTCTCATCACGCCTCCAAAGTGGTGTAATGGTGGTACCACAATTTTGGCACGCAATCACAACTGTGGCATTTGAATTCTGTTGACTTTGCAGAGCATTTACATCAAGGGGAACAGGCTCCGGTTTCGCACTTTCACTTCGACTTTGACAACTCTGTCGCTTCTGAGTTCCGCCAAGGTTAGCACTCTTGGAGACACGGTTGTTGTAAGCCGGGCACCCGTTACAGCCCTCTGCGCCTCCTGTCCCGTTACAACGACCCCCACCAGGACATGTTCCTCCAGGAGTTTGGTCGGCGGATACGTAGGTCGCGTTCGATGCAGGTTTTGAGGCTGCAGTTGCCGAGGGCTTGGGTGCAGCAGTTCGAGGGGGTTCCGCGGGCACGACATTCGGTGGTCGTTTGAGACTGGTCGGGCGAGAAGCATTCCTGGCTTTCAAATAAAGGCCACAAGCATTGCAGATTGTGGCACCTTGGGGTGACCTTCTCCATAGAGGTGTTCGAGTGGTTCCGCAATTACTACATGAAGATGAGCAACGAGATCGATGGAGACCAAGATATCATCACTTACCTGCAAACTTGGCCCTGGCTACCGCCACTACCAGGCGGTGGGCTCACTTTTGAACTGTGCTCTGCCCCTGGGCTTTGTTGTTTTGACATTGTGCCTGGTGTTGGACTTGTTTGAGAGTCAGGTGGACTTCCACTCAATCTCTGACGATGATCGTGACTTTCTTGACCAGTGGGAAGTCTAGTCCGCTCTTGAGAAGGGGGAGCAGGAGAACCGGGTTTCGAAGACATCGGTCGTGATGGTAACGCAGTGCGAACTGAGCCTGCCTCGCGCTGCTGGCTGTACAGCGCCGCTGGCTGGGGTTCTTGGCTCATGCCCGTATTTAGAGCTGATGTTATCGACGAGGTCAAGGCGGTGGCAGTTGAGATGAGCAAAGCAAGTCTACCGGCGGAGTTGCGCGAAGACAATAGCGGATCAGTCACAAATCGAAGGACGTGACATGCATCAGCGTTGTTGTTGGTGTTGATGTGTATATCGAATTGTCGTAGATGTTGGTTTGGTTGATTGTCGTACAAATCGAAGATGAGTAAGATAAGATGCGGATTTGGTAGCGGAAGAGAAAGTCCTTTACACGAGTCGTAATCGGCTGTAGCGGACTGGCAATGGTTTCGAATCGGCCGAGGAAGGAGGCGAATCCAGAGAGGAGCCGGAGCCGGGTTCCACGACAACCTACAGTACGAGTTCGTGGACGCCGAAGCGAATGAAACAAGGAAGGGATGGGATGTAAGTCAGGAGTCAGAGGACCCAGGTACCTGACTAAAAGACCTGGCCTGTAGCCAAATATTATGTATCGTCAAGGAGATAGGTCGCCGGTGGGCAGACAGATTGACCAAATCGCCAGGGTACCTAAGGACGTAGGCTTATAGGCAGGTGACCTAATAAACAGAGCCAATGGAAGGCTGGATCGAGTTGATCGGACGGGAAGCCAGGTATTGGTCAGACGACAGATGCCAAATAGTGACGCGACAGTAACCAGATACTTGGGACCAGCGCAAGGTCCAGACCAAGAGTCTAAAGAAGAAGGTCTGAGAAGGTAGAGAGTAGGGAGCGCGGGGGTTGGTGGTGGTGGTGGAGGAGAAAGGACAAGGGTCAAGCTTGTCAGAGCGAGTGTTTGGAGATGATAGTAGGTAGGATAGGATAGGTAGTAGGGAAAAGGAAGGGAAATAATCAGGGCAAAAGACGTCTCAACAAAGATGATCAACCAAAAGGCGGGCGCAGGGGCGATCAACCTGTGGTAAGACAACAAAAGGCAAGGCGGCGCAGAACGAAGCGCAACAGGACAAGCCCCGGTTCGTTTCTAGATTTGAAGGTGCGCTTGCGCTTGGCAAATAGAATAGGTTGCTAGCAGGGGGAGAGAGGTCTTTGTCAATGGCTTGTCACGGCACCACCAGGCTGGGACAGTGGACGGTGACCAAACAAGAGTAAGACCGGGGTCTGACTGATTGATTGAGTGACCGAGTGAGGTGAGTGGGTGACTTGACCGTATCCGTAGATCGATAATGATAAAAGATCTAGTATGTAGAGTGATAAGACGGCAGATGGCGGTGGAGGGAGGACGGTGACCCCGGGACAAAGAGATCCGAAGATTGGGGTAGGGTAGAGTAGAGTAGAGGTAGGGAAGATAATAGTAGAGTTAAGTTGAGGACAGCACAGATACAAAAAAAAGAACAAGGTGATGAACTGATTGATTGATGTCAGGCAATCTCGAACCAATCCCAATTCAATCCAATCCAATGGGGCTGGGGCTTAAACTTGGGGGAGGACTTAGGACTCGCGATCAGATTGTTTGGCATTAGTTATGGTGGATTGGAGACTGGCTGCCGGGTCTCGGGAACTGCGTTGCATTGCATACATGGATACTAGCAACATCCAATACGTATGGAGCCAGCGGACTTTGTTTTCTCTTCTGCCCCTCAGAGGGGACAACTATTTAGTACCTACCTACCTAGCTTGCTAGGTAGTACTGCACAGTGAGAGCCAAGGAGTGACGTGCAAAGCAAAAGCAAATGGTGGACAAGACACATGATGCGATTTCACGGGGAGACGGCCCCAGCATGGAACGGCCTCCGGCAAGTGCCTAACACTTGCAGTCCGGTCCTTGGGTTGGGGTTAAAACAACCGACCTGGCTCTAGACATTCATCTCGTTTCTAGCCTCTCCTAGTCTCAAACCAAGATGTCGTATCCGAAAGTCCGGGAAATCCATCGACAACCACATGTCGAGATCATGCCTTGGCAGATAGCATTTGATGACACATGAGTAACCTCTTGGTCGGCTTTTCTCCTTGCTATAACCCTCGACATCCTTCTAATGCCGTAAAAACATACAAAAAGACCCTTCTCAACGTGTCGTCACAGTGGAGGTGGCCCTTAAATTAAGACGTTCTAGTACCCCCCAATTTTCTCACCGCGGCTCTGTCAATTCTGCTCGGTCGCCCCTGAGATGCCTCGGATTACATCAACTCTTCTCTCATTGGCTAACTAATACGGAGAAATTCTATCGACTCGCTTGGCGCCACTCGGCTTATTGCGCAGGGGGTCGCCTAGACCGACTACGATCATGTTGACACTAGCCTGAGATCGGACCCTCTTCTTTTCTTCCATCTTTTCTTCTCATCTTATCAGCCGATGCTATTATCTTATCTTATCTTATCTTATCTCTCACGCGCTTCAACCGCGAAGCTAGTCGAGATCATCCATCAAGAACCTAGCTCTTCTCTAAGCCAGAGTGGGCGCAATTGACTTGACGTCGTTTGGAGGTCAATCCAAGCTTCACCCAACGTCATACCGTCCGATATCACAACCATAATTCAGTGTTTTCAACCTCAGCAGGCGTTTTTACCTGTTCCGATTGCTGCGCCTCATCATGGCATCAGAATATGGAAGCTCCCCTAAGCGAGAGCCCACCCCAACTCTACCATTATCCTCCATCCCTCAAAAGCGCGCTCTCGAAGAAGGTCGTCATAGTCCTGTTGTTCCCTCGCCATTGAACCCCGAGGTCAAGCCTTCCGACTCCCTGGCCCCCGAAGATGCATCTCAAGCGGCGCGATCCAAGTCGGCGCGTACAAAGAAGGATACATTGAAGAAACGCGAATCCAAAGCCGTTGAGAGCGCTCGTGCAACTCCAGATCCAAAAGTAAAACCGACGAAGCAGCAGAAGAAACAGATCGATTCCAGTCCGTTTCGCTATAAGCTTGCGCCTCCTAAATTGTCCGACTTCGACCCTCCTCGCGGCCCTGTTATGACCACGCATCATGAGATTGCAGCACCTGATGGTCAGACCGTAGAATTCTTTGAGACGTCGGATCAGTAAGTTGGGCTCATCAGTAACAGAGTTCATTCTCGGCTAACACAGTAAGCGTCTCCAACAAGAAAAGTTTTCGATATACGCACTGCATCGCCGACCCCCTCTTTCCCTCCATGATCTACTATCGAGGCACCGAGCCAGAGCCGTATGGTCCTCACATGAGCTTTGAGGACTCAGCAGGACACGTCTACTTTGATAAGACAGCCCGGCAAGTCACAACTGATAAAGGGTTTCGCATGGCGCGAGCGAACGTTGCTGTTCGGGAAGGTAGATGGTATTGGGAATGCAAAATCACACAAGGAGTCCGACCACCCAAGGATGGCGAATCCAAGCCAGAAGGCGGACAACACGTACGCATGGGCTGGGCAAGACGAGAGGCGTCTCTTGATGCGCCAGTTGGCTTCGATGCCTATAGTTATGGCCTCCGTGATGTTGTGGGCGAAAAAGTGCACATGTCGCGGCCTAAAGAATTCTTTCCTGCTGGGGAAGGTATTCGAGAAGGTGACGTGATCGGTCTCGAGATCCAACTACCTTCGGAGAATTTGCACCGCAAGATCATGTCTGGACACTATAATCCAGTGGTTGACCAAACAGACGAGGAGCCTTCGCCTACGGCTCAAGGCCACAACATTGTCCGCGATCGCCTTCCCATCCGATTCAAGGCCCACACATATTTCGAAAGAATCGAATACCACCCCGTCAAAGAATTAGAGGACCTAATGAACCCAACAGGATTAGGCAGTGGCGTCTCAGAAGACCCTAGTCCAAACCATCCATCTCCTAGTCTTCGCACCCTTCCTAATTCTTGCATTCGTGTATACAAGAATGGTGTTCTCATGGGGACCCCTTTCGAGAACCTGTTGGGTTTTCTTCCACCAGCTTCTCGTCCCCAGACACAGGTTGGCGCTCGTGAAGGGCTTGACGACGGTATGCTCGGATATTACCCTGCGGTAAGTGTCTTCCGTGGAGGCGCTGTGGAGGTCAATTTCGGCCCCGAGTTCTGGTACCCTCCTCCAGCCGAGTCTTCTGCGGATAGTGCCCCCGATGCAGTCCGCTCTGGCAACCCCCGCTTGAACGAGATGCATGCTGTAAGCGAGCGGTACCGCGATCAGATTGCAGAGGATATTGTCTACGACATTATTGACGAAGTCGACTTCTGGTCCCAAGATGGCGGTGGTGCGACAGATCGTCAAGGTGTAAGCGATAAGAGTGAGGCCGTGGCCATGGCTCCAGGACGAGAGGAGATTAAAGAGGTTGTACAAGACGATTGATATTCTTGGAAGGTCGGGATAGCGTCATCGTACCCAGATAGACCGAGAGGTAAGATGGAGAGCTTTGAAGACGGAAATATTTTATAACATGATACCCACCAACTGTGAAAATGCAGAAATCAATTTTTATTCCTAATTCCCATCATCCAATTCCAGCTTGTCCATCAATAGTGTGAAAACCAGGTATCCATAATGCCCTGAGGCCCCATCTTCTTTCATCAGTTATCATAACCCATATCGTAACCATCGCATTACCATATCTAAACATGCCAGCTGTCAGATGTCATAAATCATTTCTCAACGACGAACTGGCTCTACGGGCGAGACTGGTTCGGAAATATACGGATGGGGCGATCTTTCAGACATAGGAGACACAGGGTCACCAAGTCCAAGTGCCGCCCTGTCAGCGTTACGTCTTGCCGTCGCTTCCTCTGGTCCCGGAAGAAGAGGGTCGTCTGGGAGTTCCTCGATACGACTACTACCGTCTAGTGGAGTCTCGGCAGCAGAATTCTCACGTTCAAGTCGCACTTCGCGTCCTCTCTTATGACAGTACCACAGCACGAACATCAGCACTGCGTGGGGTTAGCGTCAGCCGATGAATGAATTGGATGGAACGCAGGACTTACAGAATAAAGCGACACTCCAAATAACGTTGGTGCCGATAAAAGCAGGCCATCGCACCTTCAGGGCGTTCACAATCGCCTTGAGCATACCGACGATAGCTCCGGGCTTCGTCACCAGATCCGTCAGATTCGATGGCTTGAGGAGATCGATAGCGGCGTCCTTAAGGCCCTTGTCCGTACTAGCCTCAAGACCTTGACTTTTCGCCGCGGCTGCCAGTAATTCGGGTGCCAGGGACGAAGTAAGCTTATCAGGAAGCTGTGTGACGAGCTTCTTCAAGGATGCAGGTAGTTTTTCGAAGCCACGGTTAATGGCACCGTCCCGATCCTCCACAAGGCTCGCAAGGTCTCCATAAGCTGTCGGCACACCATTGGCAAGGTCCTTGAAGACCTGCGTAAAGCGAGACAGCAGCTCGGAGGACTCGTTGGAGAGGGAGACAATTTTGTTGTTCTTGGCTTGAAGGTTCAAACGGTCGAGAACGTTGCCGAGATCCTCCTCCTCGCGTTCAGCTTCCTGTTTGGCGACATTATCCACGGGCTTGAGGCCATCCTGCGCCTTCTTTTGTCTCGCGAACAAAGCAGTAAGACGGTTTGGCTGCTTCTCGCCCTTCTCTTTCGTTTTCTTGTCTTTCTTCTTGTCCTTCTTGTCGTGTGTCTTTTCAAGAGGTCTAATGGCCTCTATCTCATTATCTGACGCAGAAGATAAGTCAATCTGGGGAGTGTTGACTCGTGGAGGCAGTGGCGGAGCCGGACTATCATCCTCTAGGATACTTCGAAGCCAAGCTTCGTCATCACGGTCAAGAACCGGGCTCAAGGGAGGAGTGATAGAACTCTGGCTGCGGTGAGTGCTTCGCCTTGTGGGCTGTTGGCGATTTGCACTCTTGTCAAAGTCGGGTACCCGCCCATGGCTTGGGTCGACAGAAGATCCAGCTTCGGTCTTTTTCGCAGCCTCCTCGGCGGCCGCAGCTTTCTCGGCCCTGTTCTTCTTAATCTTTTTGTATGTCAAGTATTCCAGCATATTGATGATTGTTGTTAGGTTGAGAAGCTAGGCGCAGATCTGAGAGTTAGGGATAAAGCTATTTAACTGGGTATGGCGCTGGAGGCTGGAATAAGAGGCCGCCCAGTTTTGAAAGAGAGGCGATGGCGGATTGTGTTGGCGCGCGCATGTAATTCGCCTTTGTCTGGGTTGTCTTGTCTTGGGTGACGAACGATATGCACAGCCACATCACATGTGATGTCATCCCAGCTGCCAAGCCTAGATTCTAGATTCAAGGCTGGCTACTAGCAAAGTGAAATGCTTCAGAGCGACAGCATAGTGAGAAATAAGTACTGATTAGTTGACGAGGCATTAGTCTAGTTTCATGATTCTCTCCTTCCTACCTATCAAAAGTACGTATGATTGAATTATTCTACTTTCCTCCTGGCTTAGGCTTAGGCTTAGGTAGACCTGACCAGTGGTTCACCCCACGCTCAAATTGCATTGCTACCTACCCTAGGTAGATAGTCAATGATCGACACTCAACTGCTGTTAGAGATACGAATCCGAAAATTATTGGATGAGGCGTTTTGGGAAACAATGTGAGTAAATCAAAACTTATTGTAGTTCAACCTTCACTTGGATATTACTGTGCGTATTGATCCCAAGGGCAGGGGGGGTATCATAATAATTGGCCGTTATGGGCTTCTAGAAAATACACAGGATGTCTGTCTCAATCGGCGTCGTAAAGATTCTCTTCCTCATCTTCTGCCTCGTCTGCACCTCCCTCGTCTCGAATAACCTCGTCAGCAAGTGTGCTTCGTCGCCAACCTCCGCCATTCTTGCGTCGTCCCCGTTGGAAGGCGTCGGTCGATGTTACCGCCCTTTCACCTGTGTACTTGTTGCCTGTCCACTCGGTAGCGCATCGCGGGCATTTCCTGTCTCTTCTAGTTCGCCAGAAAGCCTCTTCGCAGATCTCGTGCAGTCGAAAGTTGCAGTCTATCTCGGAGCATCTCAAGCCCATCGTGACTGTATCCTTACACGCTTCGCAAAATCTGATGCGCTGCCAGTCCCGTGGGCCAAGGTCGGGGTCGTTGTACGTTTCCACCAGCCAGGGTCGTAATTCGAGCAGTGCTCTTGGTGACAGTGTATAAAACCCTTCTTGACTCTTCTCAAACCAACCTCCCTCGACCAGACTCGCGAGCACAGTTTCAACTTCACTGTGCTTTAGACCTTTGTCTGCAGCTGTCTGTGTCTGTGTATCCATATCCATATCGATCTGACTTTCCCGTCGGTTCGGTCGGGCCAGTTTGATCGCCTGCATCTCTGTAATAGCCATGACTTCCATACGTGGCGTGTTGAACTTTTCGAACATGGCGTCTAGTACTCTCTTGATGAATGCAAGCTCTTCGGGGTTGTACGAAGTGGCAAGCTGTGTTTGCGGATCGGAAGTGGTGTTGACCAGAGCCCATATTCGTCTCTTTGTTACTTGATGAGAAGTGGTGCGGATTTCGTAGTCGAATAGCGACGCTGCTTCGGAAGCTTTGTCTATAGCCTCATGAAAATGTTCCTCGGTGATTTGGTCCCTCCGTATTTCGTCGTCATCCTCGGCTTGATTGCGACCAGCGTTGAAAATTGCAGCAAGGATAGGTCGAGCTTCTTCGAAAGTAATTGATCCTCGAGCCATAATGGCTTGAAGGAAGGCCCTATCGCCATGGGTGAAATGCGAATGACTCATTATGAATGTGAACTGATCCTACTTGAGCCCGAGAGCGCCTTGGATTCGGGTTGGTCCAGGAATAAATACAGTCGTGGGTATCCGTATATTGGCATTGGATGGATGGAGGTAGAGAAGAAGGTGGGAGAGCGGGCTAAAAGACGCGTTGAGCGCGTTCTGTATCCACCTGGATGTTAATTGATTACAGGGGTGCGGCTGCAGTGGCACTTTCCTGTACGGATACCTCCTGTCGATATCCATTATATCCATATAGTGGAAGTCCAGCTCCGGTCGTGTTATTTATTATAGTATCTTACTTAGAGACTCTGGTTTCTCAACCATTTTTTTTTTTGTTGTTGTTGTACTATGTGTATCTAGGTACCTAGTAGCTCCCTCTAAGTTGTCTCGTGTCTCGTCGGTCTCTTTCTCTGTGTGCAATTAATGAAGCCAATTACTCCAACGTAGGTACCTATACACTCGATACTCCTATGCTCCATCCCCAAGCTATATCCACACCTCTTTGTTCCTAAACATCAGACTCAGGCATAATGGACAGATGAACCAAGCATTTCCCCATAGTATACAGCCACAAGACGGACAGAATTGATAAAGACACTGCTTTACTAGGTTATAATGCCAGAGTGATTCACTTCTTTAATCATCTAGTCTATCCACTACATGATCTACAGGGTAGCCTCATGATAATGCTGACTCAGCTCATCTGCCAATGAATCGCACTCCTGAGCACACCTTGAGATTCAACAAAGCTACAACACCCCTTCTTCACTCAAAACACATAACGCGTAGCCTGGACCACGTTTGTCCAGAACAATAAAGTTACTTGCGCTAGGATTTCGTCGTAAGCTCTACGCCATACAAAGGAAACAGGGGCCACTGGTCAAAGCCACTAGCTCAACAAACGCCCTGGATGTGTGAGCTTTTCATCAAAGACCACGATCGCGAGTCCATTTTTTCTCTCTACAACAGCATCAACATTAGACGACTACCTGTCGCGGAACGGAGACTGGTAAACTGAGCTGAGTTACTTTATGCCAAAAGGCGAATAAGACCAACACCAGTGGCTACCGGCCTCGCAAAAGTCCGTGAGGAAGAGTACGTTTGTCAGGTATTGAACAATATCATCCTTTTTGGGTAGTTCCCATTACTTGGTCCAAAGATGGCGATGAACATGGCGGAATTGAAAGAGTTTGATGTCATTCGTGTGGCCAGAAGCGATGGGTCAGATACTGGACCAGGCTACTGGCCGGTCACCACCACGACCGCAACGACTGCGACCAAAAAGACAAAAGACATGGCTGCTGCTGAGAAAACACCGAGGACCAAACCTCAGATGGTTCGACTAGCGGAAGATGACCCAAGATTCACCGAGTGGAAAGTCAAACTCGGTATTCTTCTCAAGCAGGAGCTATGTCCAAATCCCGATGGTAAGTAAAGCGAACGAACTCCCATGCAACCATACTCAAGTACTTTTTTCTCTAACTGCAATGTAGAAGGAAATCCATGGCTCGTGAATTTCCCACGGGGATACTGGCTTTATGAGAAATCCAAGCACCTTTGGGTCTCTGGGTACCCCATCAAGGTGAAGCTTTTCAAGAGCCCGCAGGAATTTGCTGTCCATCTGATTTGGCTACTTTCGACGTCGATGGACTACCGAGACTGTTGCTGTGCGCACTGCAACGCCGCAAACATACTCAAGGGAGGCGTCTCTGCTGATGACGGGTTGATCATCACACATGAACCTCCCAAAGTTGACAAGATGCCACCTAGAGTAACACCCGTGCCCCTACCTCCGATGCCTGGACAGGTACCTCAGAAGTCTGGCAACGCCGTACCTCGTTCTGTATCCTCGCAATCTACGCCGGCTACTACGGCGCAGAACTCTCCAGCTCCCACGCCAATCTCTACCGCCGCAGCTACGGTACAGCAGTTTCAGCAACCACCGCAGGCTCGGCCCCAAGAACATGTCATTCAACCGCAACCGCAACCGCAACCGCAACCGCAACCTCAACCACAACAACTGCAACCTCAAACCCTGCCTCACCCTCATCATCAGCAACCACCACCACCGCAAATACAGCAAGCACAAACTCAACCACAAGTACAGCAGCAGATTCAACAACAGGCCCCCCATCTTGCTCAAGCACAACAGCAGCCTATTCAATGGTCATTAAGATCATCATTATTGTTCCGATCTGGCGAGCTTGTATGGTACCAGAATGGCAGTACCTGGCGTCTTGGAGTTATTGCTTCTTCTTCTAACGGCCAGCATGAGGTTATGCCCATTGGCCATGGTGCCATCCAACAAAATAACGTGACAAAGACAGATGGAGACATGCGGCCTTTTTATGCCTTTACTGTCCCACCCGTTGCCTTGGCCGAATTGAAGGAAAAGGCGTTTGACGGCGTTTCATGGGAGTCTCTGATCCAGAGTACGGTAGACGGGAATGGACGTGAGCTGATTGCACTTGATGCTTCCAAAATGGCAGCTGTGAAGATCGATTACTCGTACTCGCTATGGTCCAAACATATAGAAGACCCAAAAAGCAAGACTGTTCCTTACTACGGTTGTTTCTTTGGAGCTGAGCGGGTCGAGCTTGGAGACGCCATGCGGCTTAAAACGCTGCCGGCCGAGCTCAACATTCCGGCCGAGGCATGCGTTCTAGGTCTGCTTTTCATCTATACTAGGAAGGATTCCCCCGGCGCCGTCTTCTTCCGCGGTCATATTTACCAGCTCGTACCTGAAAATCACCCAAACATAGTCCGGGACGAACACCTTCCCGTTGCGCTGCGGAACGAGAGCCAGTGGCGTCGTTCGGTAGGGGCACAGCGCTGGTGCTATGCACTGGTCAAGGAGAACGTTGTGTTCAAGGAGCAGTCGATTAGAGGTCGATTCTACCCAACTCATCGTCTCATGCCAATCCTCGACCCGGTTGAGTTCCAGAGCTCGATTGAGCAGCGCCGAGTTGACGAACAATACGCCCATCTCAACAATCGCATGGATGGGGCGGGGCGATATCTTGGCCGCAAGATCAACCGACTCGATACCCTTGGGGCTTCGGTGGCCCATACAGCCAGGATCAGTTTGGAGTCATTCATCAAGGAAGGGGATCAGCCGGTTGAATAGTGCTATGCACATACCATCCTCCCTCGTATCAAAATCACATGTGCCGAGGAAGTAGATCATAAAGGGTAATTGGCAATTCGGTATATAGAAAAACATTCAATATAGCTATCAATAATGAAGAGCATTGTAATGGTACCGCTGATGATCACGCTTGACTCGTGGGACTATCACCACTATCAAGACAAAGACTGAGGGACTTCCTACTACCCCTGTCCGTGGTACTTCAAGACTGCATACGCCGCATCCCCTCTCTTGTCCTCCCGGCATCCCGACACTATCAACTTCTCCTCACGATGTTACCACTGCTGTTAGTTTGCTGTGTCTGTACAACACACACCGCTACACAGAAAGCATCAGACCATAACACAATCCCCGCCTCTACCCCCAACACAAGTATAACTTTCTCCCACTTACGTATGCTGTGGTAGCACGATAACCGCATAAGACAAGATGGGGATTTAGAAAACATGTCGAGTGGCTTTGCAGACGGGTAGTCGCATGTAGACAGTTATGGTCTTGTTACTGAGCATATCTAGCGTATTTGCTGTATACATGGATGGGCCTGGAGGAGAAAGCTTGACTGCTTGCTACCTACCTAGTTTAGTGCACGAAGATAGAAAGACGCCCAGACCACTATTATTGAAGCGACCCAAACAATTCCGTCTCTGTCATATGCAATTGGCGTACTAGGTGAGAGAACCGCTAGCTAAACCCAAAGTGAAATGAAGAAGAAATGGTGAGGGAAAATAGCGAAAGGCTTGGGTTTAAATGGGGTTTCAGGACCATAGCATACTGTCAACCTTTACTACACATAATCAAGAGTATGGAAATTTAAAATCATTCACATCGTGCATGTTGTATAACAAGGATTGACGTCTTTCTCATTGATATAAGGCGAGTGAATCACTCGTAAACAAGACTTGAGTCTACCAAGAGAGACCAGGAAGAACAACGCTTCTTCGCTGTCGCCAAAATACATTGGCCATATGACCTATCCGTTGTGGTATCCATCCTCCCAAAGCCACGGTCCGCAGAGGGAATGCGCATGTTTTTAACAAGATACAATAATCCCCTCAACACCTTCATGTCAACCTGCATTTTCCCCCTGATCCTGTACATCACCCCCTTGTTCGTAAATGCGTGTAAATGACTGATGGTTGAGAATGCAAATTCATGGAGTACGCTTGAAAGATTCAGATCGTGATGTCGTATGCGTCGGCTGATATGAATGCCACCTCTATCTCGTAAAAAACCAAGAGGGTTCGTGTCGGGTATTGTTGTCCCGTGGCTAGGAAGTGATGGACTGTGCAACGTGTGGCAGAAGTAGAAGTAAATAAATAGCTGACGAGAAACAATGGTAGGCAATATTTCGGTGTTTATAAAATGGGCGACAAATCTTCCTGTAGTCGTTCCCCGCTCGCTGTTCGGTATGTCGTCGTATGTGCAAATGTGTGTATAAAATGATAGGAAAACCACCCGCTCTTTCACCCCCTAGCACCCAAGCAAGGCCATGGGCACCTGATCGCTAGTGCTGATTATGCTACTTTTAAATTCTCAAGTCGAGCCTGTAACTTCTTCAATACCTCTGGGTCCGGTTCAGGTTCGACTTTGCGAGGTTTAACACGAGGCGATTCGTCTGTTTTCTCCGAACCACACTTCGTGCACTGCGTTCCATTTTCGGCGCCGGTTGGGAATATCGTCTTACACTCCTTGCACTCATAGTGTGGTACACTATTGGGACC
Organism: Fusarium citri; assembly: GCA_004367485.1. NCBI lineage: Eukaryota > Fungi > Ascomycota > Sordariomycetes > Hypocreales > Nectriaceae > Fusarium > Fusarium citri. Next base: position 130,715 of record QHHH01000138.1, read on the forward strand.
GAACTCATCTCCAGGATAACCGTATGGATATTTCTCCTTTTTGGGTCTAATGTATGGTTAGTCAGGAAGCTGATGTGTCTATCTGTGAGTAAACTTACGGGTCGCGAGGGCAGTCAGTGCAGCGAACGTGTCCGCACTTAGCACACGTCTTGTTACCAGAAATAAAGAGGGTCGAGCATTCATGGCAGGTTCTTCGCACACGCTGACGAGGCTTCTTGTGGACCAGGTCTTGTCCGCCGGTCTTGCTAGGTCGGGTGAGGACAATCTTCTTCTCATCAAAGGCATAAGAGTAGTCGGGGATGATAGGAGCGTTCTCCTTGTTGGCCTTGATGATGGCGGCACGTCGCTCACGGCTGGCAATGATCTCGGCCTCGCTTCGCTTAGGAGGATAACGGGTACACTTGGTGCAACGGGCATGCTGGCAGTTGGGGCACTCCTTGGCGGAAGAGAACGTGGCGTTGCACTTGTGGCAGGTTCGTCGAACGCGCATACGGATCGGCTTGTCGATGCGGAGAACAGTGTCGTCGGGAGATCCAGTCTGAAGTTCGGAAACATTGATATCAAGTCCGTAACGCTCACCGAGCTTTTTAGCACGCTCCTCAATCAGTTGGCTCCTCGTCATCTTAGAAACGCCCTCCAGGCCTTCATATTTAGCCTTGGCATCAGACTTCTTGCCCTCGGTAACAGGAGTTTGGCTGCAACCTTGTTAGCAACTTGATACATAAAACATGAAATACGTGTTGTTCAAGTCCATAAAGTATGAATTTCACTTGACGATCTGTAAATAACACTTCTCGTGAATGAATCGTACCTGGTCTTGGAAGTCTCTTCCGCCTTGGCTGGAGCAGCTGGCTGGGAGGTACCGACAGTAGACTGGCGTTTAGATGCGGTCGAAGAGCCCTCCCTCTTGAGGAAGGTCTTGGTACGAGTAAGAAGCTTGCTGAAACCCTTCTCTTTCTTCTCTTCTCTGGGCGAAGAGGGCCCGGCCTGTGCAGGAGAACTCATGTTGGTTGATTGAGTGAAGTGGAGTCAACGAGTTGGATGATAGTTGATGGTTATAGAATAAGTGAGCTGAAATGGACAATTGATAGGTTTTCTTCTGCTGTTGTCCTGAGCAAGTGGCGAGTATTCAAAAAAGATGAATGGTTGTTGTGGTTGCAGTGTGTCAATGCTGATAATGTTTCTGATACAGTCGGCAGGACCGAAAGTAGTGGCGCTCGAGTGATGTACTGTATCGGATGATAGATGGCGACGGTCTCTTTCAAGGCACGTCAAGCTAACCAAGTATCACACAAAAATAGTCGGTAAATATATCGAGCCAAAAGTCAAGTCGAGAGTTTATAGGGGTCTCATGACGCAGTGGATCTGCGACGAGAAACACGAATGGTTGGATCAAGTTTTAATTGATTTAAAAGGAGACGGGACGGGAGCGTAGTAGTAGGAAGAAAGAAGAGGGAGAGAGAGTAGGTTGGTCGAAGGATGGATGATGGGCGAGGGCGGGCGAACTATACTTAGTCTGGCGATTGTTAACTGGGACAGGATGGGATGGATGGCGCTACAGTACACTACAGTGCACATTGAGCCAGCCTGGTGGTAGTAGTGGACCCCCGCCAACCCAACCTAGCGGCCCGGCGCTACAATGCTGCAGAAAGATGGACAGCGAATAGAAGGCGCATCCAGCACAACAAGGGCCCGAAAGCGCCCAATTACCCGTACGAGTTTGTTACATGGAACATAACATGGAACCCCCGTACGGGAAACAGGTGTCTGGGGAGGGGAACCTCCACCAGGTAGTACCTAATATGGTACTCAGGTACGAAGCGACAAGCGACCCGACGACGATGAACGACCGACAGCGACAGCGGTAACGGAAAACGATAGCAGCTCCAAGCCCAAGCCCAAGCCGGACCAGGGAAGGGGTGAGAGTTTGTGAGTCGCGGGATATTCCACCTACAGCACCTAAATAAGGTATACTACATCCTCGTACGTCCCGCGCTCTTCGTCAACAGAATGGAACATCTCAGACCTACCTACTCAAAGGGGACCCGACACTGCGGGAGGGAGGGGGCTTCTGGCCTCTACTCATTGGGCAGATGGCATAACCAGAAGAAGTCGGCCGCTGGATATCGGGAGCCCTAGGTTTTAGTTCAAGGACGGACTACAGAGACTTGACCCTTTCAGGAGGCAGTCCAAGACACGACATGCCATGCTATGCCACGCATCTGGACGGGAAGGGAAAGGCGTCATGTAGGTCCTTTTGCGTTTGGCTTTGCCCTTTGGCTTTGCCTTTGCTTTTCCTCTGTTGCCGTCAGAGGCAGAGGATCCCGCGTCTTGGACTGGCTTCTGGCTGGCTGGCTAGCTGTCTTGGGGGTGTGTGATGGTGTGCGGCCATTATGCTCACAGGGGACCTAACCTGAATCACACCCCTGCCTACATTGCAGCAAAGCACAGTGTCGGTCCAAACGAAGGTTCAACCTCCGTGGTATTTCCCTATTCCAGTTGCTCGGTACCATGTTTTGACCAGTAATAGATTGCCCTGTAGCTGGGTAGGCATGCGCTGCTCCAGTGCGGCCAGGGAGATCAACAACCAACTGACTGGTGGCAATACAATGCGATGCAATGAGAACGACTCAAAACTGCCATGCTGCGGCACTGTGGCTGCGGTAGCATTTAGCGGTCACCAGCTGCCGCATTGAGAACTTGGACTTGTTGGCCCGGTGGTCAATCTGCCAGTGAAGAAGAGTACATACGGTAAAACGGTGTTGTAGCTTCTTGCATTGCGTTGGTTGCGTTGCGTTGCGTGACGTTGCGTGGCACATAGGTACATGATGGCGATGATACCATAGTAAGTAGAGTATACCGCTCCATTGATGGGCAAAGTCGGTATGGTATGGATTATCATCAGGCAATTGCTGCAACATTACAAGTTACAAAACATAAATTCCCTGCCAGTGGTAGAATTGGGATACTAGCTCGATTCATCCACGTTGTTCCCACGCGCCTGTTACTGTTAATAGTAAATTTTTGCTTTATGACCGTCCAGGAAGTGTACTATAGGGGATTGTGGCGGCAGTGTCACAGCGCCTAGCTGGATATTTACTTTGATCAGATATGAGTTTATTTTGAACGGCACTTGTCTGTGGCTGGATGCTGTGGTTGCAGCTGCGTAGACGCAAACCATGATCTGGGCCTTAAGTTTAAGCCTCATGCTGATGGAGTGTGTCACAACATTCCTTCCAATTCTCGAGGAAGGCTACATAAAAACCGTTTTCCCTATCAACCGATCGTGCTGCACCCGAGAACCTGGTAACTACCTAGGTAAATTGAACAGTGCTGGATACCAATTTCAGAGACAAAGGTCTCGCACTGGCTCGTATAAGTGGTCAATCTCGGAGTAGACCTGGGCGTTCTTTGTTGCGCGTACGTACGGTAGTACGTACAACGATGCAAAGCTTTGAGAGCCCTGGAAACAAAAATACAACCTGCCCAACTCATGAACACAAGACTAAGGTAACCACTAAAGAGTCAGTGAGCTCTTGGATTGGCTACTGACCCCTGTCCGGAGCGGTCCCGAACAGCAGGAACCCAGGTCATAGTTGCCAAAAGGACCATCTCCGACATTCTGCCGTCCCTTGAACTTGGTAAGTGGGACAGTTGGGTCCCATAAAACCAGGGAAGGAAGGGAAGCTCCAGTTCCAGCTCCAGGGAAGTCCTCAGTCGTGGTTCGTGACAGGGCAAACGCAGGGCAGGCAGGCACATCTCAATCAGATCATTCAGGACACCCCGCTCTTGCTTTTGCTCTTCCTGCTTTCAGGCCCTGGATTCTGAATCCCTTCATCCCTGCAGAAACCCCCATTAGCTTGGATCCTCAGGAACCCCAATTCGCCATTTTTACGGACAATTCTCAAGCTTATCACCACCAGCCTGCTCAATGTCCTGATGTCGTATTGTGAGGTGTCATTTTTCCACTGCAACGGTTGGTTCGTCCACGGACTCGACCTCGGCTCGCTTACAAGGACACTGACAGCTCACAATCAATTAACAATCTCCGAGACCTTAAGCTCTGTCTGCGTTGCTTCAGCATAGGCGTCCGCATCTTACCAGTACCAATTCGATGTCGTCCAAGTCCAGGCCCTAGACTATTCCTCACCTCCAGCATCCAGCACGATTATTTGAACTCCATTATTTCGCCAGTCCAAAGTCCAGACTCCGCCTCGTTTTCCCTTTCCCGGTTTCCCCCCAAAACCCATGTTCGACGTGGTCTACCCAAACTGGGGTTGACATGGACGGACCAACTCTTCCTCACTCCATCGGTCCATCATTCCACTCTTCGCACAACCCAAGCTCCCAATCATACGTGGAGGCTATCACGGTGTTCCGAGTGGTCCTAAAACTTACCCAAAAAGGACTGTCTTCATCAATCCCGGCCGAAAGGTTTGGCTGATAAACCCAAATAATCCTTCCGGGGAATTCATTCATGAGCTATCGAAACCCGCTCCAGGATACTGGTTCTCGCTGGAGAGTTTACACTGTCCTGCAATACGCAACCGGGATGTCTTGACCGTCTTCTCTTTTTATTCGATCTCATTCGCAGATGGTTAGGCACGAACGCTCTCCGCATCGGCTTACATATGAACATCTCGAATACAAGGCTACACGGCAGTTGGGCTCTAACCTTTGGTCTTTTCCAACCACCGGCAGGTAGTATTCGTTGAGATGTCACCAGTATCATCACTGACGACAGTGTTTACGCCTCCACGGAAAGATCACCAGCTTTGAGTTTCTCGCCCACAAAATATGCTACAACAAGTCAATGGCTATGGTGGCTAACCCATATTACCTCGGTTCCTTGTCTTGAGACCAAGGAAATGAGACAAACAATCTGTCGTGTATCAGCGCTGACTTGTTGCCAAAGACAAGCAGCGTGTTCATGACGATTACAGATACCTAGTGCCCTAAATATCAACCCTTCCGCGGCTACAGTCCACTTTCATAGGAACATGATTCCGAGCAACAGGAACACTATCGGTGCATCTCTGCCGTAGCCACTATGGCTCGATGCTACATTCCAGCTACTGCAGCGGTCCACCGATTGTCGTGGAAATGTCGTGTTTGAAACAAATAAGCATGAACTAACAATTTAGGACTAATGGTCAGGTCCTCCAATAAAGTGGATTGACCTGACCGTTCTTCAAAAGCTCCTTTTTGTTTTTCGTCGAGGCCTTCTCGTTACACAAAAATTCGGCCTCTGTATATAAGCCACGATGCAAAGATTCTTTTCCGAGAGAGCTATTCTGCTGCACAGCATGACTTAGCTGCATTCAGTGAGCGCCATGAGCTGATATTGACGCTCCTACATCCATCTTTCAGGTAGAGATACCCGCTGTCTCCCGCCAGAGACTGTGCCTGTGCCAACCTGGTGGATCGTCCCGCTTGCCGCTGTTTTCTTGGCTGATTGGAGCTTGGATGGGGTAATGAATCTTAGTCTAGGCCTTTGGGCCAAAGAGGAACAAATTCGAACCTGAGATCCAGCAAATTTTAGTGGGAGCCAGTCTGGTTCACATTTTTTTTACCCTCTAGTTTGGGACAGTTGAAGAAGCACATTGGATACTTTGCCTGTTTGTGTCAGCAGAAGTGGAGGGATCTGACAAAATTCTGGAATGGTCCAAGCTAACTTGTAGGGAACTGTTCGCGACCTTCCGCGTACCGCTGGAACGGTAACAAGCTGTCATAATGCAGTAGACGGACGGGAATTTATCTGATCTGGAAAGCATCGATTCGGAACTGTCTGGTGAGCGACACGAGGTCCGAGCCACCTACAATACAACTCGATCCTGGCACACAGGGCTAAACTAATTAAACATTGACAGTCGAGGGATGTGCGGTGACAAGTGACAAGCTGACAGCCGTTGATCTGCATTGGATACTTGCGAGGCTTGAGTCATTCCCAATAAACGATGATATCCAGCTGACCGGTTGCAGTCCCTGAGACACAAATCGGTGTCAGCCTTTGGACAGATTCCCGACGGCTTGGTCCATATGACCACGTCAACGTCAGTGGTATGTTGAGCAGTTTGAAGTCTTGACCGCTTTCATGTCTCACATACATTTCATGCGCATCTGCATGTCTCGAAAGCACATAGTCTGGATCTGGTAAAGAGCGACATGGCTGAGAGGGGTTGGCTTGTCTGCCGACGCCTGTAGCGAACACCTTTTTCATCATTTACATTCGAGAATAATCCTCGCATTGGTTGTGTCTGCATCGTTTACGAAAGAGAGTAAGCCCGTGCCCCTTCAAACTTGGCGCATACATAGTACAACTACAGCACAGTGCAGCAGTAGCACTGGACGTATCCCCCTGTCGATATTTGTTGGCGGCGACGGCGCGTTCTGAACCGTTCTGGTACCCAGCAGTGGAAGAAAGAAAGAAAAAATCTAAAAAAGAGACGAAAGGAAAACTAAACGGATCGAGATACTGGGGCGGAGTCCGGAAAACGATATCCTTCTCGGCCGTGAACCCTGACTCGGCTCTTAAAATGTTTTCGGACAGGCTGACAGGGTTAATAAACTGGGGCAGGCAATCATACATGCCTATTATACAGACCCTTTCAAGGAATTAACTTCGACCTTTACATGGATGAATTGAGGACGATGGTTTTGCATACCACCATCAGGGATTGAAGCGAATGGCATAAGAAAGAACAGAAATGACAGATTATGAAAGCAAATCTGTGCCGTTGTTCAAAAGAGACCCTTGGATATCTGGGGCAGTATTGACCAAAAGCTCACATCTGCTCCGACGCCCTGAAACCACTTGTAAGAGAGCCTCGAAGACCTGATTCTGCTCGGAGACAGTCCTGAGAAAGGCAGGACGATTCGGTACATGTGTGGGATCGATTTACAGCACAACAACACGCCGGTCGACCTGTTTGCATTTTTATGCAGCCGAGATGGCCGGTGGTCCGCAATAACGCAACGCAACGCAACGCAGCGGGCGTCGGTTCAGAGGCCGTCTCGTTGGGTCCATTCTACTGCAGCTGCAAGCTGCAACACTGTACATCCGCGAGTCGAGTTTGACTTTTTTGGTCATGACCTGATGACCCAATAGCCCGGAGCCAGCACTGCAGAGGGCTTCGTCATAAGAACCAGGATTCATCAGTACTGGTACTGTAATGGCAGTTCATACAGTAAGTACTGAGCAAGGGTGGGTGTTTGAAAATCCCAACTGCGTCTCTGTGGCGAGCAGCAGAGGCACTGTACTGTACTGAACTGACCTGCTGCAGCCAACAACATCATGCGAATTCAAAGATACATACAGAATCTCGAATGAAGCAAATGTCCGTTCGTTCAAAAATGGATTATTTTTCTCTCTGTACTGTACTGTACCGTACTCACCAGTGGCGCTGCGGCCCTTCCCGTCCCGCGGATCCGCTGCCGCCACCAATATCCAGTCGCTTACAGTAGTACTCCGTGAGACGGCACGTTTAGCTTGAGGAGAGAAGTGAAATTCTGGATGCATAGATTATCGATTTGATAACCGTGCCATCCAGGAACAACCCAGTGCAGCCGGAACACAACCTCTCATGCCGATACAACCAATGCCTTAGAATGTTTCTTTTACGAATGCAAGATTGGCTCCGCGATCAAGGACCGTGCCCACCGGAAAGCAGCCGGGAAGCCCCATGGTTTCTTTCCGAGTTACATCCCGAGCAAGGCAATTAGCAATAGCATCTATTCCTCCGTTGCGACTGGTCTGTGAAAACACCTCAAGACTCCGTTCAGTTCATATCGGAGAATAGAGGGTTCTTGTCCACCAAAATGTCAGGGTGTTTGAACCGCAAAATTGGGCCGTTGAGATGTCATGATCATGCAGGTCCCTTGTGAGTTCCGTGCAGCGGATTCTTCATCCGCGTCCCGTGGTGTCTAGCAGTCGAACTGCAACGTTACACTCTCTCAATATCTCGAGCTTCTGTTCTCCATACCAGACTCGATGATATGATGCTAACCTCGCTTCACCACGGGCATGAAAGAGTTTGCGACGTGCATGTGAACATGCTCTGATACTTACTCTAACTTGACAGACATACTGCAGCTATTGCCCGTCTTCCATAAATGCCGTGGCTTAGGCAGGTAGGTACCGTGGATATTCCTTTGGGCAGCATTGAAGAACACAACTAGTTTCACGATTTGGTGTTGGACATCAGGGGCTTTGAACTTTAATGCTGCATATGCGCGGAGCAAATACTTCAAAGAGTAAAACGGCTCCTAGCAAATACGTTAGTGCAGAGCCAACATAGTGCAGGTGAGTGTCGGGCTAGGAAGGTCAATGGCTTGAGTTGAAGCTAAGGAGGTATGCTGGTCCGTGATGATCGTGGATGGGGATATCCATCTGCAAGCCCCTATTCCACAACTCAAGCAGGAACAGAAACTACGTTGAATTCATTCTTATCATAGACGCACGACCAGCAAGACATATCTGCAGAATAAGCACCTTAACCATAGGCCTGGTAGTCTGCCCGATGTAGAAGGTCTGGCTAACGGATATACCCTGTACGAGTCGAGCTGGACACGAAACGATCTTACGACTTGCTTTCTGAAGAATGACGTCTGTCTTCCAGGTGTAAGCACTGAAGTATACCGAGGTAGGAGCAAAGTGATCCTGAGTTTGCGTAGACCCTGAGGTGTGTCCTTGTTCGTGGTCCTTACTCATTGATCATCGATGCCTGTGTCTAGTTTGTATCGAGCATTATAAGTTTTGACCAAAACAAATAGCAACCATCAGTGGTGAAAGATAAAGTATATAAATGAAATGCTCTGCCAATACCGGATGGTAACTGATCTATCAGGCCTTGATACTGAAGGTTAAAACTAAGAATGAGAAACACACAGCGACGCACATGCTACTGAAATCACCATCTCTGTACGCCTTTCCCCTTGCCGACACCTTCGGTTTCTAGAGAGGGAAACTCTTCATGATGAAAGCCTAATGCTACTTCGGATGAAGACAAGCCATGATCCTCCATGCTAAGCTTGAGAGCAAGTTCCAGATCATGGTCCCTGGGTTCGGCATGTCCCGAAAATCCCGTTTGAAAAGCACCAGGTGATGCGGAACCCGAAGCCTTTGTTTTCTTGGCGGACTTTGGCTTGTATGTAAGCGAGAACTCATAGTCACCGGAGTCTGCTGCCTGAGGTGATGTGCCGTTCTCATTCACGCCTTCCATTAGGGACAGTCGGATGGCCTGCTGAATTTGCTGTTCGTAGTCATCCTCGATGGGTGCTCGACCAACATTATCTGTCGATGCAGACGGCGGGGTTATCATGTCCGTAACGCTGGGCTCAGGAGTAACGGTGTCAACAGTGGTTTCACTGAATGTCGATGCAGTGTCTAGACTTGCATCAGCGGCAGAGTCACTTGTCCGGCGTTGTTCCTCGAAAAGAAACGCCTCCTCAGAGACTATTTGAGCATATCGCAAAGCCTCTTCTTCAGTCAAATCTCCAAGTGCACCAACACCAAAGCGATTACGTAGACGACTTTGCTCCTTGGCCTTCAGTTCATTTTCACGTTTGATCTCAGCTTCCTCGGCAGCGATGAATCCTGTAACCGTGCCTCCTTGGCGTCGACTGGCCAACCGACCATGTACGTCCGAGTGTCTGAGACGGCGCTTACGTCCCGAGGCATGACTGGCAGAGCTATATGCCCAGTATCTCAGAAAAGCACCGAAAGAAACAACACCTCGAAGGACGGTAGGATCGGGGTCGAGATAGATGGCACGAACTGCAGAATAAGTTGACTCATCAAGGGTAGGGTTCATTGTCATCATGTGTCGAGGCACTCGGCCGTTGGACCTCGCATTGAGCGTACGGACAGGATCCAATGTCGATGCCAGGGGATCCCATGCTTGAACAAGTCCATCGTTGCCACCATGAACAACATACATAGCCGAGAGTGCGACACAGGACACCTCCGGAGATTCTGTCTGAATCTGTCGCACAGGGTTAATACCTGCGGCTTTGCTATCCGCACGAGCATCCCAAACAAGGACAGCGCCCTCGTCTGTCCCAACAGCAAACAAGCGGGACCGACGGCCCGGGATTTCATCCTCAGTTGCATGTAGAGGATCTTCATTGAGCGTCAAAATTGCTGTGTTGGAGCAGTCTATCGAAACACTGGTAATGACAGCATGGCTTTGTCCTTTCAATCTCATCGAGCAGCTCTCCCATTCGTGGAAATGAGACAGATAGTCCGACGACGAAAGTGAAGCAGGAGAAGCATACCCAGAAGCCTTTCCCTCTGGAACCTCCAAAGTCTCTGTGTTGGTAGCACCAAAGAGCGAGGGCTGCTTTAAGGCGGAAAGAGGAGGAGGGGTGGGGGCTAATATGACCGAAGACGATTGAGCGTCTTGAGGCACCAGAGATCGGGTGTAACGCTCAATGTGAGCAGGACGGTCTTCGGCGAGACCACAATCAAGTACAAAGATGTTCTCGCCTGCACCATGGCCATCGTCGTTGGCAAAATCGACCTCCAGCTTACGTTGCATATCCCATCTTTCACAGGCTCTCCGGAAGTGCGCAGGCTTGTGACGGAAGAACTTTTCGATCTCTCGTGCCTCAGCAGCCAACTGACTCTTACTCAGATTCATCGAGTTAGAAGGTGAACGAGGAGAGTATGCACCTTTAACCGCATTCTTATCTAGCTCGTCTGGTCGAGCAACACGCCGAGTAGAGTCCAGAAGGTGCCAGTAAACTGAACGTCCAGCGAACCAGGCGTTCTTGGTGATGTCCTCGCTCTTGACTTGGCTTTGTGCCACAGGTGTCTCAGTCAGATAATAGACCTCGCCCAATGCGTTCAAGGCGACAGCCCATATCCTCCCAGTAGACTTGCGTTTCTGGCTGTAGTTGTCGTCGACCTTGAGAGATATGATTGGCACACCAGGGCTGAGCACCCAGCGAGCGGTGACTTCGCCGGACTGGTATCGCTGAGGACCAGAGTCGCTTCCGATAGCATACGAGGTGACAACACCAAGAGTAGAGCCAGTCAGCATACCGACCATTGACTGTGTGTGTGTAGGTATATTTGCTGACTTAGCCAGCCAGACACTGCAGATGGCCTCAGACATTTCCGGGATCTTGGGGATATCAGGATAGGTATCAACAACACCAGAGTCACCTCCGAGGTATCGCCCACGGTTTTCGCCAATAGGGCGGTAGTATGGACGACCTCCTGGGAAACCCTCGCCTGCAAGTACACCATATGGCTGACTCACATCGAGAACATTGGGAGTTGCAGCAGGACCATCTCCTAAACCGAAGGGCACAAGATTAGGGGCCACCTCGTCGAGTTGCATTGTGTTGAAGGAATCAGCGAATCCCCATTTCTCGATTCTGCCATTCGTAGGGTCACTGACCGATGCTACTCCAAGATCGGCAGCACCATGAATGGCCTTTGGTGGCTTCTTGCCGTTTGTAAAGACGGCATGGATATTCGTCACAGCCCATGGCAGTTTGGAGTTATACGTCAGGACAGCACTGGTTTTCTTTCCGCTTCGAACGGATGCACCGATACCACCAGAAGCAATTGAGGCACCAGGTTTACCCCGGGCCAAACATCTAACCAAGCGCGTGCGAAGAAGATATTCTTTTCTCCAGGATGCCAGCGGCGTAAGACGAGTGAAGTATCGTGACTCAGACTGGATCAAGTCGTGCGAATTATAAGCCCAGATATCCACGTTGTGCTTGGTTTCGAGTGCTTCGTGTCCAGGAAAATATCGCAAGAACGCCATGCGCCAGGCGTGGGAACTGGTGATGAGAGCATAAAAGCGTTTCGAAACAAGAGCGATGGCGGCATGAGAGTCGGAATGCAGATGGGAGAATATATGCGTCAGGATCTCTGCATTTGGTTTATGTTAGAAATAATGCAACATATAATTGGTAATTGCATGACGCACCATTGGGGAAGTCTTCGAGTTGGACACCGTCAGAGGGAGTTTCGGAACGTTTAATGACCTTGAAGCCCAGAGCTTTTTTTGGAGTAGGCGGAGTCATTGCATTCTCATATTCGGAGATGCGCTGACCTGGAGCAAAAGGTTGAACGGCCGAGTGATGTCCCAGACTCAATCGGCGTAGCTCCTCATCGAGCAAATCGGCATCGACGTCATGACCCGAGTCTTGACGGAGCGCCGGTGCAGAGCCCGGGTCAACGCCACCTGAGTCTCCGGAATAGACTCGGCGAAGACCGTTCGGGACATGGTGAATGAGGCCATGCTGGGAAGAAGAAGTTTTAGAGGGGTTGTCTCGTTGAATCGAAGGTTTGGTATGCTCGAGGGACTCTTGTTGCATATAGTTGAAGGGTTGGAACTCGGGGGAGAAGGTTGTTGACCGTGCACGAAGTGTTTGCACAGTCTAGACGAGGAAGTTTAGGTAGTTGGAAGATTTGGTTGTACGCTGTCGAGGGAAATCGCTGTAGAGGTGAGGAGGGAGTCAGAAACAAGGTGGTGATTGTTCCAAGTTGGAGTTTGTCGTTTTTGCCGCGCGCCGCGTCGAGTTTCCGAGATTCCACTTTACCGATGATAAGCCGGCGCGAGATGGAGATAGTGTTGATGTGAGGATGATGAGGAGGAGGAGGGGCCAATAGACAATCACAATAGGACATCGTGGGTATTATAGATTACGAGATTAATCGATTCTTACACTTGACAGACTACTTACTACTTACATATCTCTGTATTCTTTCCCCCCTCTCTGTTGTTCCTAGGTAGTCAATCGTGATGTGAGTCATCAAAGTGGTACCTACTGTACCTATGGCCCTACCTTGCCTACCTTAGGTACTAAGGTACCTAATCATGATGGAGCCACCTTGAATTTGCCTCCCTCCCATGCCTTCGGGTCAAGGTTTTCAGTGTTAGAGAGTGGCGTACGATAAAAACTTTCCATCTTGCATCTATTCAGAAACGAATTAGCTTAAACTGAAAATGATGGAAAGTTCAAAAGACATTGGCTAGTTGAGGGGACGTTGAATTCGAGACTGCCACCTAGTCTACGTGGTACAATATCGTCAAAGGATTATACTCCTCATACACATCTTGACTGCTAATTGGCATTGTCTTGTCTCATTCATTCAACAGCTGCAAGATAAATTAAGCAGGGATGTCACTGAATCCAAGATCCTAGTCAATCAATCAGAGGTCAAGAAACGCTATTGCTGTAAGACATACAGTATCTACAGTGGGTCAGAGATCTTCTCCACAAGCCTGAATAGGAAACAAACCTTGAAGAAAGCCGTTGAAAGGCTTTACGGGAATTTGTTCATCATTAAATTTGGTAATAGTAGAGTAGACTTCAATACAATAGAGAGAGGTGTAAAAATACCATCCATCTGGACTGGAGTTGGCATAGAAGCCATTCTAACAGCCTTCTGCGTCCTACCTCTAACTTAAACGATTGCCATCTCTAATGATCGATCTCAATATGATGCTGCAAGTATAACATGCTTATTATATCCCGCTTGCATTGCGTATTCGCTTGTCCTTATGTACTGTAGAACAGCCAGTCATGTCGTAAACCAAGAACCTTTTCCCTAGGTACTTCCCAATATCAAAAGCCGTCCAATTTGGCCGTCATTAAACCAGAATCCAAACGCCTACCGCTATGCATAATCCAGTCATTCCCGTTGTTAACCTAGACCCTGTTGCACCACTGTCGTCGTCATCGTCGTCATTGTTGCCGTTCTTGCTATCCACGGCGTTCTTACTGTTGGTCCCGGTAGCTGCTGGCAACTTCTCAGAAGCCGTCTCTTTTGCTTCGATAGTTGTAACGGTTGAAGCACCAAAAGGATATTTGACCGCTATTGTACCGATGGTGATGCCGTCGGGCCCGATGGCTATGGTTTCACCCCCAGCCTCCTTTGTAGTGCGCTTAGCACCCGGGCCAGCTGTAAATGTCGTCTCATCAACAATTGCATACGAAGGATTGACCTTGGTGATCGTCGCTCCACCAACAATTCGATATTTGGTGTCTTTGGGTTTAGCCTCAGACCCCCCAAAAGTCGTCCTGTCAATCACAACATTTCCAGGCCCAACTGTGATAACATCGTCGTCGATCGTCTTCGTAGTTCCAGGGATGTTAGGCCCATATGTCAAGGTCGTAGACCGAAAGACAAAAACAGATTGCCCTACCGCAGTCACCATCTCACCCCCTTCTACGATCACGTCTGTCTGAGGACCACCCACCCCATGGTACTTGAAAGTTTCATCATCCACCACAATTCTGTTAGCGTTAATAGATATCTTCCGCTCCTCTATTAAGGTATTCAAGCCCTGTGTAGGAATTTCCAGTCTCATGGTTGTACCTATGAGAGGTATTTTGAGCGTCGTACCCCCAATTACAGCTTCTGTTCCGGAAACAGTAATGGGTACCTGTCCAAACGTGGTACTGGTAGGGCTAATAACGGAGACTACAGTCCCTATAGGCCGTGGTTTCCTTATCGTTGCTCCTTCGCCAGCCACTTCTGTTGGACGGATCGTGAAAGTCCCTTTGTCGACAGTGACTGTCTTGACCTGATCTGGTTTGAGACTCAAAAAAGTCTTATCATTAACGATGACTTCTTGCCCTCTAGCTGTTACGACAAACTTCTTGGTGGGGACAGAGCCAGAGCCAGAGCCAGAGCCAGAGCCAGAGCCAGAGCCAGAGCCAGAGCCAGAGCTAGAGCCAGAGCCAGAGCCAGAGCCAGAGCCAGAGCTAGAGCCAGAGCCAGAGCCAGAGCCAGGCTCTAACTCTGGCTGAGGTTCAGAATCAGGTCGTGGTTGACGTTGTGGACGGCCCGGTGACTGCTCTCCTGACGTAGGCTGTGGCTGGGGAATACCATTATCGTGATCTTCTGAGGACTCTAATCGATTTGGGCGCGGCTCGTTAGTAGGCCCAGGCTTTTGCTTGTCACTTATAGGTAGCCCGCCTCCTCTTGTCGCCCTGTCGAAGCGCGGAGGTGGATCTGTGGTAAACACTACAGCAGGATTCTTATCAGTGGTCACAAAGGTGACTGTAGATCGCATAGATGACCAAGTCAGCTCTGGCGCGCCAGGAAAGGCAGTAGCTGTAGGATTCGACCAGTCGGGAACCTTCTCCGTTGAGCAAGATCGCCCGGGTATACATTTTCTGGGAGGCTCTTTAGAAGACACCCCCTCCGTTAATGAGGGCAGCGGCCCGCCCACGTTGCCTGGCCCTTTAGATAATGTTGGAAAGAGAGGTTCTGTGTCGCAAAAGTTGGGAGTGCTGATTGTTGGGTAGGGAGGCGTGTATTCACTGACGTTTCCGAAGAAGGTTACCGTTGCTGTATACACGATTGAGTACTCAGTAACTGGCTCGTCATCCTCTAAGGTCGTGCAAGGGGCCAAAGACGTTGGTGCTATCACCGTCAATGTTCCAGACGTCCAAGGTCCAGGGGTATATGTGCCGTTCGCTCTTCTTGAGGTAGCAGAAGGAGAGGGGATCCATGCACATGGATTCGTGAGCCCTGGACCACAGGTTTGGGAATGTGATTGAAGTTTGGTGTTGTTGAGTGCTGTTGGCGTCAATGGGTGGGCGAAACCCTGGTGTGGCCTCCTCTGCATTGAAGCCTGGATTTCGCCTTGCTTTTGCAGCGAGATTGCATCTTGATCCCGACTTGAAGGTGAAGAGAGAGGTAAGATGCTGTGGTTGGCCGAGGTATCAAATACGGAAGTCACTTGCGATAATAGCAAAGAGCTGGACTCGGAAGAAAGTCGTTGTACCGATAAAGTAGCCTCGGTGCTTGGAGATGAAGTAGTCAAGTCATGGTCCAGTCGTTCGGCTGTCAACGATAGCCCGGTATTTGAGAGAAGTTGCTGTGTTGATGGAGTAATCCGAGTATTGGTAGATACAGTTGTCAAATTCTTATCCAGTTCTGTAGTAGTTAGAGGTAGCTCATCAATCACCTCGCTCCAAGAACTAGAGGTCGTTTCTATTGTGATTCTGTCTAGACTTTCGACGGAAGAAGTTTGGCCGGTGGAAGATGAAACCCAAGTTTCATGCGATGATGCTGATGCTGATGCTGATGCTGTTGTTGTTGTTGTTGTTGTTGTTGTTGTTGTTGTTGTTGTTGTTGTTGTTGGGAGAGTTGGTATAAAAGGCGACAAGCGAGTGGTGCTGCCATCTGGGGCAGTCGCGATCGCAGTGTCGTTCCGAGGAAAGCGCCTCCGGCTTTGATCAGCTTCGACTAGAATTGGAACAATTTAGCCATGTCTTTTCCCCTTTCCCTTTCACCTTTTTTAACACAACAGAGTCACAGTTAAAACAAATACGAAATAATTTCCATGCAAAAAAACTCACCTCGAGGTAAAGCAATTCCAGCAGCAGATGGCACTAGTGTTGCGACCGAGAGCAGTGCAATGGTTTGCACCACTCTCATCATGTCTGTTTATAGCTACAGACTGTACTGTGCCGTATGGTATGAAATGGGTTTCGATCTCTCTCTGGCCTAGACGATTTTGTCGTTTGTACTTCGGTTCGCCATTCAATTCCAACAAAGCCGGTATAGACGGGCCTCTAAACGAGTGATTCGGCCGTGTCTCAACCGGGCTTACATCGATTATCGATGTTTTCGTAGCGTATTGACCACAATGGCTATCGTTGTTTTCTGGCACAAGGAGAAGGAAATCGATCACCAGACAAGCTGAGGAGAGGGGCTCGGAGGTTACTTAACGAACCAGAACCTCAACCACCCGGCTTCTAGCGACTAGCAACTAACTCTAGCGCACCAAGACCAGGGGTTACGCCTGTCATGGAGGCAAGGATCCAACTGGGTCCAGGCTGCTTGGCTGCTAAGAGGCTCGGCCCTGGTGCGTGTGTTTCATCTCCAGATCTGACTTTTGCTCTGCTCCCTTTAGCTCCGGAGGGCTTGTGAATGGCCGAGCAGCCTCATCGAAGTGGCAAGCCTCTAATGGGTTTGCTGCATGACACCGGTACAGTAGCAGAGCCTAGAATCTCTGTGGCTGCTCCTTCGTCCTTTGCGAATACTACCTCGCGCTTACTGTACTTCGACCGGCAGCTGAGTTATACCTTTTTCATCCCTTCAAGCCTAGCCCAGCTGGACCGAATCTATGTGGTTGATTCCATTTCATTGACAAACGCACTCAGCTTTTGATCAATTGTTATCTTGGCTACACCATGTCTCCAATGATCCACAGGAGGCGATGATGGCTTACGCAAAAGTTTATTCCGAGTGCTACCGTCTCATCGGTATATCAACCTTCCGGATACTAGTATTCAGTATGACGAGGTCCAAGACAGATGAGCCAATATCGAAGCGCTTTGGTTACTATCAAAGCTGAAATAATGGGTAGCACAAGATTGCCTATTCATCCGGCCAAAGTCTTATGACAAAATTAAACAGTCTTAGACAAGAGAAGAGGAAAAGCACTCAGCAAGCTTCAGCTGCTCTATCGCTATGCCAAGATCGACCGACAGTCGTATCGCGCAGTCTATGGAGATTGAGATCCTTGGAAACGGGAACTTACGTCGCGAATTAAAATTGCACGTCGTTCACACAGGCCATATATACTACCTACAGTGGCCTATGACCTCATTCTGAATATTGTCTGATTTCAAGCGGATCAATTCTTTGTGCAACACACATCTTATGCATGAGTGTACAATATCGATTGATGGATGCTCAGGGTCTTACCAGAAGTACAACATGACGCAGCCACTGGCTGGCGGCGTCAGGGTTTACTCGGCTATGCCTGTATTTTCCCTGTTGGCGAATTACAACTTGGGTCTTTGACATGACCAACAGGCACATGAAGAATGTTTCCAGAATCATAGACGCCAAATCTCCACAGTCTGTCTGCTCAACCATGGTACTTCCTGATGAATATGAGGGAACTTCGAGATCGAAAGGTGCCGTTATGCTTTCAACAGCATCTCAGACCCCCATGACTATAGGCCGAGTTGAATGGTTGAAACAGGCAATGGCAGCCGAAGGACCTGAGCTAACTAATTCTTGAGGCGTTGCTGTTCAATATCGTCAAATTTGTCAAACATGTTGAACACAACAGAGGTTCGTGGAATGATGCTATCATCCAATTATTCCAAAAAGCTTACAACTAGCAACCCCCCATTCTGCCATCTTGAGTCTGGCCTAGTCAGCACCTAGGAACAAGTCTGGCCTCCGCGTTCTCCACCACGATAGATTCCAGGCCCGAGCCATGCTAGAAAGAGTCAAAGCCATGTAACTCTACCGATTGTGGCTTGCTTTTCAGCAAGGGGTCGGTCACTGGAGACGGCACATGCCAGGACTCGTTGCCTCGCCCTTCAACTTTAGAAACAAACTTCTTATCCTGTTTATTACCATTTTCCCTTAGCCGCGTCTCGTACGAAGTTGACAGCATTGCAGCACGATCCTAGGTGCTGTTAAGAAGAACGGCTGCTACAAGGGATTGGCTTACAGTCGCAACCTCTTTGCTTTGAGTGGCTACTCATTCAATCGTGGATCTGCGCCTGGACTCTTGGCGTGAACAACGACATTGAATGCGCCGCAGCGCGGTTGCCAGGACTTTACCGGATCAATTGGTTCCTTATATGTTTGATTCGGGCATGAGTTTGGTTGCGAGACTTGAGTTTCGCGTCCGTTTGTAGGCTTCGAGATGCGGTCAATAATCCTCGGGTCTTCATTCTTTTTCGCGCATCTCATACAGGCCCGAAAACCAGAACCTATTCTATTGCCCACAGGCGACTGGTAAGTCACTACTACCATCACCTATAATCAACCCTGACTCAGGTGACAGGTCTGGTGTCGATGGGAATTGGTCTACGATATCGTTTTATCTCGGGTCAAATTCACAACATGTCGATGTTCTTGTGAGCACGGCTCTTTCGGAATTCTGGGCTGTTGGGCCTGGGGGATGTCTGCCCAGTATGTGTATACCTTCTTCGTCTCCAAAACCTGTCCACTGTCTCAGAAAGTCGAAACAAGCCCTTCCATATCACTTGCCACTCTGTTCTACGCACTAACCATCTGTCTAGAGGAACCTCATTGTAGTGCTGCCCGTGGAGGCATCTACGATGCTGAAGAGTCTACTGATTGGACTTCACTGGGCACCTGGCAGCTCGGTCTGAGCTATCTCGGTTACGGTGGTAATGGCAACTACGGCCGTGATCTTATCAATACACAAAGCCCTCTTACCAGCGAACCATTTACCATGGACAATGTGCTCATAGCGTCCATCAACACCACACAGTACCTGACTGGTCTGTTCGGCCTGGGTATCACACAGGGCAATTTCAATGGCACTGTTGCAGAATCGCCTATGACTCAAGCGGTTAGCGAATATGGATTGATCCCAAGTTACAGCTTCGGATACACAGCTGGAGCACACTATAGTACGCTATGATGGCCTCTTTGTTGTATTCTCACTAATTCAACTAGGGAACATGCCTGCCTCGTTAACTTTAGGGGGTGTCGAGCCTGCTAGGTTCCAGGCGCATAACAATGTTTTCACACTCCCCCAGGACGATAACATGGAGCGCCCTTTGGTTCGTGGTATCGAAATCACTCCGGCCGAAAACCGAAATGCCCCCGACTCTTGGACATCTGATCAACTCCTGCTCTCGCAGTGGAACTCATCTTTCTACGCCATCATCGATAGCACTACCTCTTATCTGTGGTTACCTGAAGATGTTTGTGACCAATTTGCGAATGCCCTCAACCTAACATACAACAGTACTTTCGACCTGTATACCATCAGTAACGACCAATATAGCGAGTACACAAAGGAGGACTCGTTCAACCTTACTTTTGTTCTCTCTAGTTTCGACGACAACGACAATTTTGGCGATCCCTACGATGTATCCGGCATCGTTAATATTACGCTGCCCCTAAGAGCATTCGTGGGTCTGCTACAGTACCCCTTTATGCCAGACACGATGGGATATGGCGATCCGGCGATCCCTTACGTTATGTTGCGAAAGGCGCAAAACAGCACTACGTACATATTGGGACGCTCGTTCTTGCAGGAGTCATATTTGATTACGAAATATGACGAAGGCACCTTTTCCATTCACCAAGCTCTCTTCCCCGAGGGACCAGTGACAGAGGCAGAACTATCCCCCATTGAGCAATCCGACGACAGCCCGTATCCTGCGCCGAACGTACAAGATTCCAAGAAGGGGCTTTCGGACGGTCAAGTTGTGGGAATTGGAGTAGGGGCTGGGGTGGGAACCTTTGTTATCTGCGCAATAGGTTTTGCTGTATGGTTATACTACCGCCGCAAACGAAAAGGCGAAGCTGGGAGTAACAACGTATCAACAGAAGATCAAGGGCCATGCTCGGAGGACACAAACCGATCGCCAAAGTCTCCTTTGGCATTGCTAATATCAAGAATCATGGGACGAAAGCACTCAACTCAGCAAGCCCAAGGAGACGACGATGACAAGGAAAAGGCTATCGAAGCCCCCGATACGCAGATTCATGAAATGTCAGCTCCGTTACCACCTGCAGAGCTCGATGGGGACGATTGCATGTCATGGAATGATGATACCGAGCTAGGGACCGACAATTCACATAACCTCAGCGCATATGAAATGGCGAGACGAAAAATGGATAGACAACTTCAGGGTCCCGTTCCTTCGTACAGTCCGCCTGCCGATGGAGAAGAGGTACCCCCAGAGAAAGCGATATACCAGCCCAACCCAGCAAATGGCCCACCAGTAGCACTCCAGCTATCCCCATCTGCATCCTTGAAGGTATCTCCAGAAGGGGGCTCCAACGCCAACTCGATGGCTTTGCCGTCCCCTTTAACTCCCCGGTTCGATTCAAATGGTCACGCCGTCAATCCATCATCGCACTCGATGACTGCTATGCCTGTATCGCCAACCAACGACAGCTTCTCGTCACCAAACTCGCCCCTCTCTCCGCACTCAGACCATCAGACCATCAATTCCATGACCATGAGCTCTGACAGGGAACCTCAATCATCGAATCACTACACGAGTATACCACAGCAGCGGCTAGTGCAGAGAACGCCCATTGACTCATCAAGAATAGTTTTGCTCGGAGCATTGCCCTCGAATGCTCGCTTCGCTCGCGATCCCGTGCCCCAGGCTGCATCGGAAGAGGGCTACCAAGCTACCGACGATTCTTCACATGATAACGATAACGATACCGTTGATTCTTTAGGGAGCAATTTTACTGTGGATGAAGAAGGTCGGGATGCAGATCCACACGAGTCGACAAGGCGTTTGGATTTGGGCACAAACGGATCAGCTATCGGAGCTGCGGTGGCGAATCCACAGCACAATCCCTCGTCAGGTCAACCTGATACATCACAAAATCCAGAGCGCATTAATCCGGGTGAGGATTTGGTCCATGTACCGCAAATGGCCGAGAGACGATACAGTTGGGAGTAGTATTATTGGATGTACTGCCCGAAAGAAACGCCAGAGGTGCAAGAAAACCTGCTTGGCAACCGAGGGAGTATTGATGATCGGGCGACATATGATGGCAACCTGGCATATCTAGACATTGCCGTCTTCGGTCTTTTGAGATGAGTATCTACTCAAGCATGCTGAATTGCCCGATAAGGTCGTGGTTTTATTTTGTATTATAATCTCTGCATGAGCGAGCGACTTGATGATTTGATAGATCAATCCTATATTTTTGAGGAATGGCAATCTGCTATACAAAGTGTGCGTGCCATCTAGTGGCTATTGATCGCAAACGGTCTACGTTCTATCCTCTGAAGAAGTCTTCTTGACTGCATGCCCGATTTCTAAATGCGAAGTTTCCAGCTTATCTACCATATCTCCTGCCACCATGTCAAACTAGCCAACATCTTCTTGCGCTCTTCAACATCTTTCACGTCCTCTGAAAAGGGGTCAAAAACGGCTTTCTTGGCAGCATCTGCCATCTTAGTTGAGCCTCCGCAGACGCAGAACATTCCGTTATCGAAAATCACTTCTTCAATCCTCTTGGATTCCTCCCGTAGCCGATCCTGTACATAAATTTTATTTCGTTGATCCCGCGAGAATGCCAGAAACACATTCAGTTGCTTATCGCGGACCAGAGTGTCGAGCTCTTGCTGGAAAAAGTAATCGGCCTCACGATTACGGTTTCCAAAGAAGAGATGCATGGGACCCGGTGATGGTTGTGTGAGGCGCTCGTGAATAAGGGCACGAATGGGAGCAAGACCAGTACCTGTGGCAATGGCTACCAGAGGGCGTTGAGCGTTTTGTGCCCCGTGAATTGGTGAAAGCACGGGTTTGCGAGTGATTGTGAGAGTTGAGTTGATAGGAATGTTGTCGAGATAGCGAGAACAAAGACCTTCACGAGGTTTGCGAAGGACTGTTCGGTACTTGACCAGTGCAACGAGGAGTTCGATCCGGGTCTTGTTCTCATCTGTGGGGTGGTTCTGGTGAACACCGCCATTGGCAATACTGAAGTCTCGACCGCGGATAAGGGGGAATATGTCAAAGAGTCGTTCCGCTGGGAGTTTGACAGATGTGAACTCTTCAAGGACTTCGAGAATAGACCGTCTGGACCTTGTGGCGTAGTCGAAGTATTCGTCTAGGTACTCAGTCATATTGAACTCAAGTAGACGCTCCTTGTGATCTGGGTTTGTAGAGAAGTAGGACATGTTCTTGAGAAATGATCTTCGAGGAATGGCGGTAAAGTCGATGTTGTTCAAAAGTAAATCTCTTAATGTGCACTTGTGATCTATGAAGAGGTTTGTGGGGAGAGATTCACATTGGGAAAGATCAAGAGGTTTATCAGCAACATCTTCCCATCCCATGAGGTTGATGAGCCTCTGAGCATCCGCAGGGAAATTTTTGGGGTAAATAGTGAGGCAATCTCCAGGAACACAGGTAAGCTTGACACCACCTCGTTTAGGGATATCGAATGAGATGAGGCGAACATCTTGCCAGTGATTCTCCGGTGTAAGTCTGTCGTTTCCTACCAACGTTGCTGTCCAGCCACCAGGGATGGGAAGTGGTGAGGAAGGGGGGACGTTTTCAAGTGGTGGTGACGTGTGGCCGTTGGTGACTGTACTATTCTCGAGGGGTTTCTCGAGAGACCATTTGGGAGGGAGAATAACACCATCCGGGATAGGCTCAAGACCAGGCGGTGGAGGATGGTGCTCGAGGAAATGATTATGAAGTCGCTCAGCCCAGCGCACAAAACTCCCATCCAGGCTATGACTCATTAGAGGCCAGGACTTAAGTTGAGGAGAGAAAGCTCACCCATCTGGAAACTGCTCATCAGCTTCAAAAGGATCAATGAAGGTTGTAGCACCGAGTTGGCCAAGACGCCTGTTCAACTTCCGAGCTGCCCAGTTGAATCTGCTACTTGTAAGCTTATAAGAACATAAAGAACAGTTTCACTGAGACTCACTTGACATAAGTACTATCACCTAGTCCAAAGGTTGTGTAGTTAAGTGAAGCTAAACATCCTGGTGGCAGTTTCTTGCGTAGTAGTCTTTTCCAGAAAAGTAATGAGTTGTGAGGCATATCTCCCTGACCAGTGGTTGATATAACGAATATCACAAACTTGGACTGGAGAAGGGCATTCTGGAATAGGGAGTCAGCAATAGAAAGAAAGATATTAAATGAATTATCTAACTTACTAAATCTACTGGATCGAGTTCCTCCACGCGACTATTGAAATGAAGCCTTTGACACACTCGCCCCAGCTCTTCAGCCATATCTTGAGCATTGCCTGTCTCGGATCCGTATAGGACGAGGACGCTCCTGTCCTGAACCGCCATGATGAGCTTTCAGTTGAGTACCAAAAGTCCTGGTAGAGTAGAAGCTGTATGCGATATAAGTGTATATAGTATGTAGTGAATGGTCCGGTGTCGCAGGTTGATGAAAGTCTCGAGGTGGGTTGCTTTACCATTTGATTAGCGCCGATTAGTGGATGGCCGATGGCGGGGTGAAAGAATCTGCGTCCCGTCGCCTATTGTTCTCGGATCTAATCAATCTAGGGATGAAATTATTTATTGATGAATCAGCGTTAATTGTTACGATTCTATGACCTATTGTAAGATATAGTGCATGAATCATTTACAGAGAGTACCTACTTCACAATAGAAATTTCTTATAATTGGAAATGATCACATTCTCAATCTTTTTATTCAGAAGCTAGAATTCCAATTGAACTGGTCAATGCCTTCGAAACTTGGAGCTATATAACCATTGATAGGTTGAAATACTCTATAGTGAGAACTTACAACTCTGATAGATACACATGCCTGACCCTGATTCGTGGTACCTTGTAGACATATCAAGTGACTGTGGCATAGTGCAAGCCACAGGGACCAAGTCTCAACAAGAGTCAAGTCGAAGACGCATTGACAACGGACAAGTTCTAGAAGAAGAAGAAGCTGTGGAGCAATAAATTAAGCTGGACTTGGCTTTCGGGGACTTGGGTCATCGGAATCCTTATTCTAATCCTAATCCTAGCTCGCTACTGTACGGATACAGGCACGCAGCGCAGCGCAGCATTGGATCCGAGCTACCGGGCATGGGCAGCCCATTCGTCTCGTGTATTTATTGGTGGGAGTGGTCAATGATCGATGCTGCCCCTGGTCGTCGACTACCACAACTTGAAAGGGGCTTATAAGGGGTGAAGGGGACCTACTCCGTACAGATATTGAAGACTTGCAACACCTGGTCAGGGGCCAATTGTGAGATGTTCAACTTGGAATGATCCGGGGTAAGTAATCTCGGCCCTCTAGGCACCCGACCAGCTGAATTGTCTGTTTATGCGTCAGCCATCAGTCTTTTTTTTTGTTTTTTTGGAGGCGATACTCGACATCAGGAGGTTGCGTTAAGTTTCCCACTCTGAGTACATGGTTGGATACAGTTCAATAGGTTAACTTCGGGCGCCATGCACCACACAGGCAATGTATCTTCAAGTCTCATTGTTTGTAAACACTCCAGATCGTGGTAATAACCGACCCAGCTATGACTGTGACCGCCAGCCCACAAAGCAACGGTGCTGAGGCTAGTTACTAGGGACCCCTGGACTTCTACCAAAATAGACTGATAAGTTACCCCTTATGGAAATCTAGAATATATCTCCATACTAAGACTGTGAGAAACACGAATACTCCGACTTAATTATTGGTAGCAATCTTATTGTTACTAGACATAATCCTCAGGAAGCAGACGTCTTTATTCCTGATCTTGAACCCTGGAGGAGCTAGACGAGCACAATAGGCAGCCTAATGCACTGGAACAGTCCCACTGTTCTTCAACTCACCTCTATATCCATCAGGACAATGGAGGTCAATCAGCAGGAGCGGTCAGGCCAAAAGGGAATCGTTCGAATGCAACTGCAATTCACCGTTTATTCTTTCCTTCTCCGCCACAGCTCCGATTGATGCTGTTCCTTTCCACTCTGTAACTCTAAAGTCAGCCATGGCAATTCTGGGCAGGTCCTAACACAATCACGAAATGGTTTTCCAAAGTCAACTAGAAGCCTATTGTAATCCAACTACCTATGATATCGCATCCCATCTACAGCACCACTTTAAACTACACCGATACATACATGAGTGACGCACATGCTTGGCCCGCCCGCACCCACACGTCAGGCCCTAATACGTACATGAACTGGCACAAATTCATGCATCGTCCAAGTCTGGTTATACTGTAAAATCATCAAAAGGAATCTTCCTGCCTTCTATCAACTCCTGCCAAGACTGTTCATCTGAACAACTCCCAGCAGCCACCTTCCTCATCTTCAGGTACGTACGTACTTACTACATACGTGTTACCTGCCGTTACTTGATAGGGCAGGGTAGGTGCAGGCTCTAGAAACAGCTCCCCAGCCGAAAGCAGTCCTCAGGTGTAAGGTGCCGGGATCAAGAACCACTCAAGCGGGAAAGAACCCACAAAACTGAAGCTTTCTCTTAAGAGCTTTTAGGTACTGGATACCTTCTTTTAGAGTGCTTGATACCTTGGCAGCCTCACTGAGACGTGGAGTTGTTCCTACTGACTGTATCGTGTTTCTGGTACCTTCCTTCGTGACTTGTACCAGATCCATAGCCTCCCTCCGCTCATTGCGCCTGCCGTCCTCCCCAGCCCTGGCCACTTTCCACTTTCCACAACTCCTCACCTGCCCACCCCCCTGACAACACACCCCTTCCTCCTATCCAC
>QHHH01000139.1:277-98144 GCA_004367485.1 Fusarium citri
GACCAGGCTCGGTAGGCTTGGGGGGAGGAACCTCAGTGGTGTCCTTGGGAGGCTGCTCACCACCGGGAGGAGGGTATTCACCTCCGTGGCTGGGCTCGGTAGGCTTAGGAGGCTCAGGCTTGTCACCACCGGGAGGAGGGTACTCGTTGCTGGGAGGAGGGTACTCATTGCTGGGAGGAGGGTAAGCTCCGTGAGCGGGCTCGGTAGGCTTGGGCTCCGGGACGGAAGGAACGGGCTCCTCCTGACCGGGAAGAGGGTAGTGCCTCTTCTCGACGGCAGCGGCGTTAGCGACGGCAACGGCCGCGCTGAGAATAACAAGACCACGCATATTGTATTAGGTAAAGTTTAACGAGTGCTATAAAACGAGTGAAGACTGGTTAAACGAAAGGTGGGTGAGGAAAGAGAGGGAATTCCAGAAGATGGGGGGATTGGGGAAAGGATTCTTATACATGGCATGTCTCCTTCCTTTTCCATGTACCCCAAGAGATCTTATCATCTCCTTGGCCCGTCTGTCGGCCCAACTCCGCTCAGTTCCGACTGTGAAATACGGGTTTGTCTCCATAGGTATCCTGGTAACGTGATGTCATCCTTGTCAAGTTGTCAACAAGGGGGACGAGGTTGGCGGGTGCAGTTTACGAGTGGATCTCTAGGACAAGACGAAAAAGGGACTCCATAATAACCATGTCGAGAATCACGATGTTGCAACATTTCGGATGTGACGGCGAGTCGAGATCCTGGTTCCTGGACGACATCGTGTTCGTCTAATACGGTTAATTAAGCCCCAAAAGCGGTTGCTTCTAGAGCCTCCGCCATTGGTCACTTTCCATCGTAACGGTTTTATTTTAGGTCGTCTTAATTAAAACGCCGCTACCAGTTGTAACCTCTGCGGTCCAGGAACCGTATAGCTAAACCTGCGGGGTAGAAGATAGAGCTAGAAAACCCCCTGTCTCCTGCCTTAGACTACCACCATGATCTGACGCCGGCGTGGATGGGTAAGGAACTTTTTTGCGATCTGCGGGCGACAGAATCCCCTTGTCACAATGGCACAATTATACTGGATAGGAGTCCAGTTGCTACAGCAAGCTTCGTGGGGCTGGTAGGCTGGTCTGCGACTTGGCTACATACACGAGGTGAAAAGTTCCCCGTAGATCTTTTACCGGTTGTCCACTAAAATCTCGCGTGCATTGCCCAGTAAACGAGTAAACGTCCTTGGCCAGCAAGATTCTCCTCATTTGTTAGGCATTGCGAGCAATGGTGGAGAAAGAAGCAAAAGCCACCGGTGGACATCGGAGTCAGCGAAGCCGTTAACCTTTTATGTATAATTCCAAGCTTCATCGTCAGTGCATCCTTGTTGATTTGGTGATCAAGGCCGTATTTGATGTTACTTCCGAGATTGGATCCCTGCTTCGAATCAATCCCACTAAAAAGCGCTATACGACGCTGAGTCAACACAGTTACGATGGGACCAGTCCTTTCTTTTTCTCAACAGAAGCATCATCAATTGAGTCGAGGATTTGTATCATCGTTCGCGATTAAATCTGTCTTTGTTAACTATGCCGAGACAACCTTATCGACACGCGGTTTTAGAAAGCTTGAGTCTGTTCCTGCATGGGTCTCCATGTCTCAGTGGATGTGCTCCTCTTTGCGCGCACATGGCATGAGTTGTTCTTCAATTGACTGAGCGACATCCACAAAATGTCTCCAGATAAATGCATGCACTTATTCATTCACTGCTAATTGGCAATTGTCACGCTCAATCAATTCAAAAGTGCTGATGACCAGCCTCCAATGCAACCACTCTGCAGATTAAGCAGTCGGATAAGACGATAAAAAAGACTGAACCAACAATCAAGCTTCAGGGTAGGATGTAAACATCGTACCATGGTTAACTTGACCCAACACGAGTCCGAGTCGTCCTCGGCCTTTGTTGCCGAACCCGCGAGCTTGGCCAACGGCTCCACGTATCACCACATCATGACGGGAAT
This sequence comes from Fusarium citri, assembly GCA_004367485.1. Lineage (NCBI taxonomy): Eukaryota > Fungi > Ascomycota > Sordariomycetes > Hypocreales > Nectriaceae > Fusarium > Fusarium citri. The sequence continues at coordinate 2,263 of QHHH01000139.1, forward strand.
CGATCAGAAAATCAAGGATAAAATATGGACCATAAAAACGTCCATTACTAAACACCAAGCCTCAAGCCAAGATCATCGTTCTTCCAGTTAGAAAAAGTACGGTTGAGGCTTTTTTTGTCGTGGTCGTTGACGTCAAGTCTGCAACCAACTCTTGGGAATACGAACTCAAATTGTGAGCCTAAGTCGCTTGGTGTGAAGATCACCACGCGGTCCAAGATTTATTAGTTAGTCCGTATAGCAGATGAAAAACAAAAAAACAGCGACCGATTGACGAGCGGTGGTCGATGATTGTGATCAGCTGAAGCCTGAAGAGAAACGAAGTAGGGCTGTCTAGCTGTCAAAGTGCAAGCTCGAGCCGCCGTGAGGCTCTCATCATAGCGCCATCTATTTATACCTCTACCAAACGAGAGAAGGGTCGGGTCACATTCACCGTATTCCCATTTCTTTTTAAAATTTCATTCCCATCCCGTGTGTGGATGTCACGTTACCCGCCAAGAACTGTCTCTCTGCAAACCCCTTTTGCCCAACACCATCACAGACCCAACTCAGAAGGTTCTGCTTACTTTTTGCTGTAGAACCACTGTAATTTTCAGTTCTAGCCTTCTAGAGGCAGTAAGAAATGCGATCGACAGGGGCTGGTTTCATGTGGATGGTGGATATCCGCGGCCGGACTCGAAGAGGCTAGTTCTCGTATTTCATCTGGACTAGAGATGGTTTGGGTTAAAGCGGAATATGGAGAGCCGAGGCTTGATGGGTTAATCGGCCGAGCGTTGGCTTACGAAAGCACGTTTGCCTTGATGTGAAGTGAGATGAGATGAGACTGATCGGCATGAGTGAGATTCGCTGTGAGTGAGACTTGGACTTCAGTGAGATTTGACGCTCAGTGAGATGTGAAGATTAGTGAGATTTGCTGTGGCTTTGAGTGAGATTAAGATGAGCGACGACATTTCCTCTTATGAGTATCGATAAGATAAGATAAGATATATGAGTATCTTATCATGACGATTGGATGACCCTATACATGTTTTCAAGGCGCAGCTTTGGATGACTGTTTCATTGACTGTAGCGACGCGTTGCCATTCTCATTAAACTAATAGCTCTCATTGGGATATTTCCCAAGTTCCCCAGACTGGAGGAATACTTGAAAGCCATTGGTCATGCCAAAATGAATGTGCTGTTCCGTTGCGGACGCCTTGGCGAATATACACTTTGGAACTGTTGTCATCAAAACCAACGATCATCCAGATATTTCACCCATAAGCCATCAGAGCAGGCAAATCATTTATCCATGTCATTCCATAATTTCTATAATTTTGAACAGGGTCATTTCCCAAAGTATCGTCACCGCGATGTTTGTCGCATGTAGAGGTGTATACCATTTCGTGTAAACTCTAGGGTAACGATCTTGAACAGAAATGAGAACCTTGCGATGAGATGAATACGAGGAGAGACCCATGGGACGTCACGAGATCTGCTGCATTGTCCTGTTTTCGTACCCAAGTTTGAGGTGTCGCGTTTTTCCCAATGCCATGACTGCTCCTTCCAGACCCCATCATTGACATCCCTTCCGACGTGCACCCAACTTGCACAAAGTCTTTGATGTAATCTTGAGCAATCTGAGTTTAAATCCAATTAGATTCAGAATCCATGATTGCCGAGCCCTTAACACAAACGCCAAAGCTACCCTTATAGCTTCCAGATCATCCCCAGCCAAGCTCACATACATAAATTCCCCGAAACTCTACACCAACACTTACATCAAGATAGATAGCGTCAGACTCATACAGTACCTCAAACTCTAGAAACTTACTATATGCGACAAGTTGGTGTTTTTGAGGATATAATATACGCGTTAGACATGGCAAACCGCTGGAGTGTTGTTATCTCCGGCACAAGCCACATTTCTCTTCAGCGGCCGCTTTCAAGAGCAAACATCCCAGAACCATGGGTAGAGGCTGACACATTAAACTTTCTGTTCCTAGGCTGGCGTTTTTGCCGGGAGTTGCATTTCCGGCAATAACTGTTCTGGCATTCTAAGGTAGAATATGGCACTTTGTCTCCAAGTTACAACACACTCAAGGATGTATTTTCAATAGTCTCGCGATTCTGCACATACATTCCGCTGTGTTAACCATCAACATTGATTTATGTACCCGTCTATGTGAACTTTTCAGAACGGTCGAGCCATCAACGCGTATGAGTAAGCAGTGATACCGGTGGCAAGTAGTTACATATCGTAAAGCTTGAGTATTGCCATGGGAAAGATCCTGTGGTGGATTTCAACATATGCCACTGACTACCGCGGCGATTTACAATGTGTCTTATAAATAGACTGAGATAATCATTGGTTCTTGCTGGAGCATAAAGCTCCAATATCTTGACGGATCAAGCCTCGTCAGCCACATAGGTGTTCGGCGAAGTGAACTTCTACTCCCCAACCGTATCATCCACGTGGGACACATCCTCACCTTGAGCCACATCCGAATCCAATATTCAACGTGTCACACCCATTCCAACTGAAGTAATCCAGATTCCCATCAACTATCGCCACGAGCATGAAACCTACCACCAACACAAGCTTTGCCGACTGTCCGGATAAACATAGTTTTTGGGGGAGAACACAGTACTTATACAGCCTATGGTAGTGTGTCCAGAAAGCGTGGTTTCAGATTCAGCTGTCAGATGTACATTGGAGAGCTCTTAAGCCAAGCTACGCGCCACATGGTCTGACTTAAGCGGGCGGTCCCTTAGAGGCGCGCTTGACGGGACCCAAGAGGCTGGCTGTTGATGGTGGAACCTGAACCTTTTCTCCTCTCATCGCCTCCCAAACCCCAAGTCGATGGCGTCAACCATTTCCCAGCGGCCGCTGCGCAACGGGTCTGGGTAAATTGAAACAGGGTCCAGATCGCCCATCTAAGGCTGAAGCTGGAGGTAATCCGGAAACACTTGCTCTGTAACCAGATCAGAGTTTCACGTAGCATTCCATGCGGATCCAATCGCGTCTTTGTATGTTGGCGGATAGCGTTCTGGACCGGTGCGTTGGGGCACTAGTTCTTGACAGCGGCCAAGATGTGGTCAATGTTATAGCTCCATCGTAGTGCGCCGCATGAGGATTGGTATATTGAGCTGTGCCAGATCTAGCATGGGATCTAATGCAGGAACATCCAACCATCAGACAAATTTGACAAGCATTGTTTCGTATTCTGTATCCCTGCTCGATCTCAAGGACCTATTGAGATATGTTTGAAACAAATGTCGCCATAAGCACAAATATACATCATCACCATCCGTTACTCCGATGAATGTCTCAGACCAATCTCGCCTAACACGGTGTGGCGCACAGGAATGCACTCACATTCCAACCACAGCACAGTACAAGCCTTGGCAATCGATGCTACTATGTTTTAGGAAGTGCGTTCCTGACGGAGCTGAAGAAGCGTTAGCTTTGCTTTTTGTGATCGCACCTTGTGATGAACCTTAGATGCAGCCACTACCGGATATAGCACCAACAAATGTCTCAGCTTGGATGGTGATAAGACCATTCCACGTCCTCCGCTTGTCTTGTCTCTCTTTCTCTCGTTTCTCTTGTTTCCTTCACCGAATTGTTGATGGACAGACCGTTACTTTTAAGATGGCGCTTGTGAAGCGTCTCGTCTTTTTGACGGTGTTGGCAAGAGGTGCTGTCGCGCAGAGTCTTGCTTCGGTACTTTCAGATGCACCACAATGTGCCGTACGTCACCATCAACTCCCTCGGACGAACTCGACGATCGAATGATAGCTGATGGGTTATAGGCCGATTGCTTGATTACGATATTCAGCCAACCTGCTTTTGCGGGGAAGAACCAAAGCGCTATCTGCGACGACAAGCAATTCGCCGATGCGATAGGCGATTGTCTAACGGCGCAATGCACGGTACGACAGACTCTAGGTGCGATACAATAATCCGAATCGAGAAAAATGAGTACTGATTTTGGGCAGATTTTATTAAAATGTCGGCGGCTGTATGTGGAATCAAACCGACGGATAATATCCTCCTGTACCGAAGCGTTATTCTCACCATGGCTGCGTTTGCTCTTGTGTTCTTTGCTCTGAGGGTGTTTACGACACTCAAGTTGAAGTTGAGATGGGCTTTGGACGATACTTTGACTACGGCGTCGTTTATACTTATGATTCCTACCGTGGTACTATTACAGATCAGTAAGTCATGTTCGTGATGTCGACGGTTTAGGCTGACTGGATAGTGATTAAAAACGGTCTTGGACTTGATATATGGTATCTATCCGATTACGAAATCACAGAAGGCTTCAGGCTCTTCTTCTTCCTCGAACTATGCTACCTGTCAGCCTTAATGATCGTCAAAGCCGCGATCCTCTGCTTCTTCCTACGAATCTTTCCCGACGACAAATTCCGAATTGTAACGAAATTCACCATCGCCTTCAATGCTCTCATCTGGGTAACATTCTTCATTCTCGCCTTTTTTCAGACACAACCGTTGAGCTTCTTTTGGGTGGGTTGGCAGACGAAGGAGTCGAAGCGGGTTATGACGGGAATTATACGACTCACGATGCCCCATGCGGTGTTGAACCTGGCGCTGGATGTTTGGATGCTTGTTTTGCCGATTAGTCAACTCTGGGGTGTTGGATTGAAGTTTAAGAAGAAGTTGGGTGTCATTGCTATGTTTAGTGTTGGTATCTTGTGAGTTAAAATACTGCTTGGGTCATGACTGTACTAATCATGAATAGCCTCACGATTGTCGCCGCCATTCGAGTCCACGAACTAGTCCTCTTTGCAAGTTCACGCGACCTGACAGGTATGTCTCAATCAACAGTCTCATCATTCCATGCTGACTATCTAGTCATCAACGCCCAAAAAGCCATGATCTGGTCCAGCGTGGAGATTTGCGTAGGTGTCATGGTGGCTTGCATGCCACACATCCGCAATTTAGTCCGCCACATACGATCGAGATACCGCGAAAAGAAAGGAACCGAAAAAGAACCCGGTAGCGAGCAAATATTCGTCGATAGATCGCTTGCGACAATAACAGTCGACGAAGCGACATCGAGATCGGAAACAAATGACGAGGGGTTAATGAAGAGCAAAGCGTCGCGGACAACCACGACGACCAGGAGTACACATACAGGATCAATTAGTTTTGCAAGCGATGCAGATACGCAAGTTTAGCCAGAACAGCGATTGTTATTAGTAGATACAACAGAATATTAAACTTTTAGATGTTTAATTCCCGTTTGCGATTTATTTATCGAGATCCATTGACAGACGGGATCGACCGCACTAAAACTTGGTCAGTGTCGGTAAATTTTCTAGCGCCATCTGATAAACAGCGCACTAAAGACACCTGGAGTTTAGTGGTGAAGCTACTGCAAGCACACGCCAGGAACAGAGGTCCACAGTGGAGAGAACAGCTCAGCTCAGTAACAATCATCCAACACAGCGAAAAAGAGACATGCAATTGAGGTCATCATGTAATTGTCATTACTATATTATTTTTTGGTATCGTAAGGTCATTAAGAGATGCCCATTTATCGGCAGGTGTATCCACCGTCAATGATGAGATCACTACCAGTAGTGTAGGTAGAAGCATCAGAAAGGAAGTAAACGTAAGCAGCCTTGAGCTCCTTGGCATCACCGTTGCGACCCATGGGGATCATGCCCTTCCAGAGGTTCTGGGTCTCTTGGTCGACAAAGTCGGAGAGACCAGTGTCGATGTATCCGGGGGAGATGGAGTTGACACGGGCAAAGTCGCGCCACTCGTTGGCGAGAGAGCGAGCCATGTGGATGCAGCCCGCCTTGGCGACGTTGTAAGAGGTCTGCTCTTGAGGGTAGTTGGCGATGTGGCCGGACATGGAAGAAGTAATAACGAAGGAGCCGTGGCCTTGCTTCTTGAAGACGGCGCCGACGGCCTTGGCGCAGTAGGCTGTGCCGTTGAGGTCGATCTGGATAACGTGGTCCCAGTCGGAGGCAGAGCCGTCGATGACACCAGCGTTGGCAGTAGCACCGGCGCTGTAGAAGTTAGCATTGATCAATTGAAGCCACCCCAAACATCAATGGGATATGAGAGGAAGGACACTTACTTGGCGACGAAACCATCAATCTTGCCAAAGTCGCTCATGACCTCACCAACAAATCGCTCAACATCATTGTAGTCGGCAGCGTTGAGCTTGTAAGCCTTGGCCTTGACGCCGTACTCCTTGGTGAGCTCCTCGACGTTCTTGTCGGCGCCCTCCTTGCGGGAAGCGTAGGTGATGGCGATGTCGGCGCCCATCTCAGCGGCACCACGGGCAGCCTCGATGCCCATGCCGCGGGGGCCGGAAGCGCCGGTGACGACGATGACCTTGCCCTTGAGGCTGAGGAGGTCGATGAGCTTGTTGGCCTTGGGGATTTCTTGAACCATGTTTGCGGTGTTGGTTGGGTATTTTATTTGGTAGGGTGAGAGAGAGGATTGATGAGAGATTGTATGAATGAGGAGAGGGAAAGAAGGAGGGAGAGGTTAGACTATTTGTACAAAGCCATGGGGTGATAATGCCGAGAGTGAGAGTGTAAAAGCAGCATCGATAAGGTACAATGCATGTTGTTGGTGGGTGGGATGGATGGGTCCAGTGATGTCATGGAAGTTAAGAACAGACAGACAACAGCCATCGCCGATTAGAGAGACGATTGATCCATAATAATTGATGGAGAATTGAGCTGTGACAGTTAAATCTCCATTCTAACCGTTCAACAATGTCCGGTAGACACTCGAATCTTCCAAGGATCAATGCCATTGATGATGCCCCTCCAAAGACAAAGACGCGTCGAGGGGTAATTTGTTGTGTTGTGTTGGGTGAGCACACAGTTACACCACATCCGGTGGGAACGAATGAAACATGATCCAACGTTTTTTTCTGTTCTGTTCCTGTTTTGTAATCTACCAATTGGATTGCCTTGCAACTGATTGACTTTTTTACATGGCGCGACGTGTGGTTGACTACCTACCTACCGTGTGTTGCATGCATACAAAACACCACCCGAGCGTGGCGGGGTAAATTCAGCTTCAATCCATGGGGGTCACGACTCATCACCGTCGATGCGATCGCAATTGTATCCGTAACAACGAGCATTTGTTTACCATTTCATCATTGATCCATAATACAATGCTTAATACCTGCGTTTGCTGTGCTGTAACTGACTCTTTCTATAAAATACCACCGAGAAAATAGCCCCGCGTGTGGATATCATCAAGCGTCATTCTCCCGTCTCTCTTCCTTGCTTAACCGCATCAAACCCCGCAGAACGGCCGGGCTTCACCGCTCCTAAACAAGTTTAGCTTGGGAGTCTTTACCTTGTTGGATTGGTGAACCTGATGCATTAACGCGTTGCTTGGGACGTGTTGGCGCATCAGACGATTTTTGTTGCTGGGCTGATTGATGGAGGGGTTGGTAAGTGATGATCAATCCCGGTCCGACAGAGCTTACCCTGGACAAGACAAATGATGAGTTAATACATCACCAATGCTTACAGAGTCTTGGTACACATGAGTAATTATTATTGGGACTCAAAGTCATCAGTTAGCAATTGAGAGTCATCAATTGTAATGCTTCACAAGCACAAGACAAAGCAGACAAACATCAGGGATGCTCTGGTCAAGGCGGCGGGGTATCAATAGTCAGTCAATGTCTCAGCCATGTTGAGGATGCACATGCAAATTGATGAGCCAAACACTTTAATTCTTATTCCAGGGATTATTGAACCCTTACTACATCAACCCATCGCCGCTTTAACGTTATCATAATCTAAAATCTAAATCAGGTATCGGAAATCCCGCTTCATCCTCAATGCCTCATCAGGACTGTCCATAACCTCAACCGCCGCCGTGTGCGCCGCAACATCCTGTCGAGTCTCCCAAGCACTCGCCTCACCAGCCTCCAACTTCTTGTTCAGATCAATCAGAACAAGTCGGAAGATGTAACATCCGAGCACTGTAACGCCAAACATGGACAACACAATGCCGTAGCTCTTGCGGTAGCCGTTCTCCTTGAGATCCCACACGTAAGAGCCTGCGACGTTGCCCAGTTGACTGAACGCGTTGATCATGGCAATCGCGACAGCGCGCTTGGCGGGGGGACGAGGGAATGAGGAAGAAATCCAGGAGTAGAAGACGATGAAGCCTGCATACGACGCGGCCTGCAGGAAGAGAGCCAAGTATCGCGCTGCAACGGCTTCGGTGGCCATGCTGATGATGAAACCGACTGTTCCGACACCAATTGGACCGACAATATGCCAGAACTATTTAATGTTAGTATTGTATCAATTGATGCGACACCAAAAAAACCAACCTTTTCTTCTGTCTTGTCCGAATGCCAAGCGTTGATGACTGAGACGATACAAGAGAAGACCCATGGAGGGGCACTCATGAGAAGGGTAGGCACGTAACCGAATCCCAGCGTCTGGGTCAAAGAAGGCTATTCAATCATTAGCAACATGTCGCATCAATTATTTGACGGTAAAAAAACTTACGAAAAATGCGTTGAAGGACAATCCGACGACGTAGGCGGTAAAGGTAAGCATCATGATATAAATCTTGACATCCTTAACCGCAAGCTTCAATCCGTAAAACGCGCTCTCCTCAGCAGAATCCTCATCAGCCTCACCAACATCCTCCACCATTCTCAACTGCGCAACCTGTCTCTCCTCTTCGGTGAATCCACGCGAGTTATGAGGAAGATCAGGAAGAATAAACGCAGCGGATATAGCGACAGCCATGGTGATGGCGCCTTCGATCCAGAACAGCCATCGCCATGCTGCGTGGCCTAGCACGCCTTGCATATTGGACAAAACACCCGCGCCGACAAGAGCGGAGAAGGCGTTGGAGATGAGGTTACCGCAGAACAAGATCGCATTGCGCTTGGTCAATTCGCGACGGGTGTACCATTTCGACAGAATGAGTAGCGCACCAGGTAGGAAAGCAGCCTCAACGAATCCCAAGAAGAAACGAATGCAGACCATACCCGCAAAATTATGCACACTACCACTCAGAGTGGAAATAAGACCCCAAAGCAACATGGCAGCCGCAATATACAGACTCGGGCGCTGGATGCGATTGATGAACATGTTGGAGGGCACCTGCATGAGAATGTATCCGACATACAGAATACTCAAGCAAGTAGCGTATTGGTTGTAACTCAAGTTGAGGTCCTCTTGAAGACCCTTGAGACGCGCGGCGGCCATGTTGTTTCGGTCGAGGTAGTTCATGATGTAGATGAGCACGAAGAGGGCGCAGCGCGTGTCGAGCTTGCGCTTCATACTCTTTTCGACGGCGGCGCGATGCTGCGAGTCCATCGCGAGGGCGGCGGCGCGAGCATTTTGGGCGGATTCGATGGATGTTTTGGCTGTTGCCGAGTGGTTGTCTGGCTTTTGGTCTGCCATGGTTCACGGTATTCCTATGTGTCGCCAACACCTAGAGAACTGGAGAGGACACGAGAGAAGATGGTCGGGCGAGGTATCATTTATGAACAATTGGTTCCCCGACATGTTACATCATTACTCCCCCAGACAAGAAAAAAAAAACATGGGGAAAGGGATTTATCCGCTAGACTTGACTCAACTTGGCCGAAGTTGATCCCCCGGATTGGTTTGTCGGTTGACTGTCACCCTCGCTTGAACTTGAAGATGCAAAATTTGAGTGTCACACTTTTGGGAGCAAGGACCAATTATTGGACGTTTTGTGGAGTGGTGGTGCTGTAGATCTTGTCCCTGTACAGCCTGGGGATGGTCAACCCAGAACATTCAGCGAACTGCAGAAGACTATAAAGGGAGAGACGAGAGGTAAAAGACAAAACAGATCAATTCGGTAGATATTTTATTAAAGTTATTAGATCATCCCGATAATGTTCAACTGCCGCAAAGGATTATTTCTCCTCATCTTGAACCTCTGATTGTTGGAGAGAATGCGGAGACTCCGCAAAAATGAGGGGAACAAGCCAACCCCCGAGCGCAAAAAGAAGGCCCGAATAGACACGAGACCACCACACACTGCCAAACTCCCACTGTAAACTGAACTCTCGGGCAGCAGAATTATTGCCCGTGGGGAAATCAATATTACAGTGGAGAAATGGTTGGGGAAAGAATTGGAGACAGGGGAGGTTCCGTGCTGGGGGATTGAGTTTTAGTTTTAGGTATGGGGAGGTTTAGCTAATGGGGAGGGTGAGTGTCGACCGAACCCGGGAATTGTCGGTAAGAGTATATTAGACCCAATGCCATGGAATGGGTACGAGTATTCAATAGATCGGCATTGATCAAAGGTAATTAATCGTGAACTGTTGAGATCGGCTTGGTTATTCACTTCCCCGGTTGTGGGTTGGAGAGGGTGACAGTGACCTGAACGGTTGTTGGAGACGGTTAGCCAAGGACGAAGTTTGACTTGGCGTGGAATTATTCTAGAAGTTTTCATCAATTGACGACTAAAGTTAGGCTTTTCATCGGGTGTTGACCCGGTGCATTGATCGCCAGGTACTGAAGGATTATCCCCATGTTAGCCTCAGCTCAATTACCGTTCACCCACTTGTTCTTCATGCAACAAACACACTTGTAATTAATTCATATCTCATAATGAGGCCGCAGCACTCTATCGCTAATGTCTATCATTACTTAATCTCTCTCCAATCGTCCAGCTTCACTGGTCTCATCGCGACTCTGCTTCAAAAACGGAACAAGCGTAGTCCCACCCGTCCCCGTCAACTCCTCCTCCTTGCCCTTCTTCAAACTAGAACTCGCCAGATTTTGGGGTCCGCTGCTCGTCTTTCCCTGTCTTGACGGAAGAATGATATACCGCGTGACAATCTGAATATGCTTATTTCTAAAAACCGTCAAAGCATCCGTCGCAGCAGTAAATGCTACTTGTAGACGCTCTTGCTCAGCGTTGTGGGGAGTTTGAAGCGCTAGTTCGCGAATGCTGCCCATGCGCGCAATGTGTGTTAGGAAACGACGGTGAGGACCAGGCATGTAATCCTTGACTATGTCGTGATAACTCTTTTCGCCTTTTGCGGCTGTGTTGTTTCCTGTGGGAATGTGCTCTACGCCCAACACGATGTCGAAGAATTGAATCAGAGAGGATTGTCCGTTACTTCCACCTCGCAAATGTCTCCATTCACCTTTTCCATCGCCCTCATCGTAGAAAACACCATTTGGAAGACCTGCAGCTTCCATGTTTTTGGATCCCGCCAAGAAGGGGCGGATCTTGTAGTAGAATGTATGAGGGTCGCACTTTTCGTACATGCGCTCCAACAAAACGCCCACACTGTCAATGCAAGTCTTCAATGCTTCAAGCGCTGAGATGATGGTGGCGTAGTCGCGTGACTTGACTGCTTCGAGAGCTTCCATCATGCGAGGAATTATGCTGCCGGCGCGTGCTTCCATAGCGACGCTGATGAGAAGAAACCATGATTCGGATTCTGTGCCGGTGAAGCTATGTAGTGTGGAGAGGTGGGAAAGGTTTGTAAAGTCGGATGAAGAGGATGTAAAGTTCCATAAATTGGCAGCTGCGTAGGAGAGAACGGGGGGAAGTTCGAGATGTTTTGACACCGCCAAAAAAGGAACAGTAATTTGAGGAGGAAGGATCTGTAACTGTTAACACACACATCCAAAGAGTATAGTGTTATACAAGGGCACTTACTTGAGCAGGCTTCTCACCACCCCAAACATAAGCATGCGTCAAAAACGCAAGAACACTATAAGCCCTCCTCCACTCGGCCTCGGATCTAAGTCTATGCGTACCGAGAACAGGCAACGTATCAACAGCGCGTCTGATATCATTATATCGAATCAGAGCGGGAAGATGCGAGATGACGAGTTCCCATGGTTGGTAGTAGACGTCGGGGAGGACTTTTAGGGGACTGTGTTCGGGGAGGAAGGCGTTGCTTGTTACGCCGAATTGTTTTAGTTCGGAGGTGAGTTTGGTACGCGGGATGGCGTGGGGAACGGCGTGTGGCGACATTGTGATGGTCTAAGTGATGGATAATGGTAGATACAATAGGATTGACAGTAATTCTAGAAGATGATGACATGTAGAAGTAAGAAGCATCAATTGATCAGAGTTCATCTAAAATAATATTCTCATCACCGCCAAGCTGTCATTTCCCAGTTTTCTTTTCCATCCCTTCCATCCGTCTTCCGTGCATGTCTCCGAACTTCCTCTCCGTCCCGTCCGAAACATCATGATCCGAAGTTGAGGTACATCCGTATCTTTCTTCCGCATCCGATCTAGACCATGTGACCAATCGTCAACGCCCACTAGATCAAAAATGGATAATGACGTCCACCATACGGATCTCGGCGAACGGAACTTCGGATGTTACGCCCTCCCTTCCTTTTTTTTTATCACGACTTCCGCCGGTACTGGCCGATGAAGAGGGGGCATAAAGTGATTTTGAGATCCCCTCCATCATACGACTTTTTCATTCACACCAAGCATCTCTTTCTTACTCAGATTTAATTCTCCGACCAGTCATCATGGAACTGTCATCTTTTGTCGAGCGTATCCGAAGCGGTAACGCTGCTAAATTCCCCTCTGACGCAAACACCCTTGACTTTGCGCGCAATTTGGATTCGCAGGATAAACTGAGTCATCTACGTGATGAATTCGTTCTTCCTACCAAGAAATCTTTGAAGAAAAAGGCTCTTGATGGATCAATTCGTAAGTTCACCCAATCTAATTGCGATTGCGATTGTTATGCTAATAATTTGTAGCAAATGGTGTTGCGCAGAATGGTTCAAATGGCCACACCAACGGCGTAGATGACAACACACAATGCATCTACTTCGTCGGAAACTCCCTAGGCGCTCAACCAAAAGCTGTCCGCGAACATCTCAACGCTCAATTAGAAACATGGGGTTCAATCGGCGTAAACGGACACTTTAGCGCTCTCGAGAATTCACCTTTGCCAGCGTGGCAAGATCTCGCTGAAGACTGCGCCATCAAATCCGCCGACATCGTCGGAGCATCACCCCACGAGATCGTCATCATGAACACTCTCACCGCCAACTTGCATTTGTTGATGGCAAGCTTTTACAAGCCTACCGAGAAGCGCCACAAGGTTATTCTCGAGTGGAAGCCCTTCCCTTCTGATCACTACGCTATTGAGAGCCAGGTTGTCTGGCATGGTCTTGACCCTGAGAAGAGCATGGTTAAGATTGAACCTAATGAGGATCACATTATTACTACGGATCTTATCCTCGAGACCATTGATAAGCATGCTGACGATACAGCGCTTATGCTCTTGCCTGGTATTCAGTATTATTCTGGTCAATTATTCGACATTCCCCGTATTACAGCTTATGCGCAAGCTAAGGGTATTGTCGTTGGTTGGGATCTTGCTCACGCAGCTGGAAATGTCGAGTTGAAGCTTCATGATTGGAACGTGGACTTTGCATGCTGGTGTACGTACAAGTACATCAACGCCGGTCCCGGTTCTATTGCAGGCGCTTACGTTCACGAGCGTCATGGCAAGGTTGAAGTTAACTCTGAAACCGGCAAGGCGAGCTATAGACCGCGTCTGATGGGCTGGTACGGTGGTGACAAGTCTGTTCGATTCAACATGGATAACAACTTTATTCCTACCGCTGGAGCAGGAGGATACCAGCTTTCCAACCCCAGCGCCATCGATCTCGCCAGTTTATCTGGTGCATTGAGCGTGTTTAACAAAACAACCATGCACGATCTCAGGTCAAAGGCTTTAGTACTAACAGCCTACGCCGAGTTTCTGTTGGATCAGATTCTTTCCGAGGCTGGTGACTCTACCCTCTTCAGAATCATCACACCGCGTGATCCTCTTCAGAGAGGTACACAGTTGAGTGTTCTGTTGAGAGATGGATTGTTGGATGATGTTAGTGCGGCTTTGGAGGAGAATGCTGTGATTTGTGATAAGAGGAAACCTGGTGTTATTCGAGTTGCTCCTGTGCCGCTTTACTCGAGGTTTGAGGATGTTTGGAGGTTTATGCAGATTCTGAGGGGGGCTTTGAAGGTTTAGAAAAGTAGAATAATAGCGTGAATTAATTGTTCAAGATGATCTATGAGTGCTTTGCCAGTGAGGCCTTGTTTTAGTGACAATTGAGAACTTCCGCTTTTGGATACAAGATAATACCTTGTCGTTGAGTACAAGGTCGTCGTCGGCTTTGAGCTAAGTGATCTATCACTTTCTTTTACCTCTTCTATCCGCATATCAGCATCATCATGCTTACTCTCGGTTATCCATGGCCCTTCCGTATCCGAAGATACCGTCTGCACAGACGAGGCACAACACCATCGGCTCAGATATCAGGAACATACCCGATACCATGCCCGAGCTTCCGTATCCGATTCATCCCTCCAAGATATCAAGTCCCATTGCTGGTAAGATATCAAGTTTGACAGTCAGTACATGGCATCTACAAATGATGCGTCAAATCAATCCCCCCACCCCCATCCAACAGCGCAAACAAATTCAGAGCAGACCCCGAATCACCCTCCGCAACACTCCAATAACTCGGATCAGGCGTCTGCATCATACTCTCACTCAATCCCAAAAAAGCAGAATCCAAGTCCCCAAACAACGGCGACCCCACATTCTGCAAACCATTATGTTGCAAGAATGATCTATCCAGTGACTCCCTACCCGGAGTTGCAGCGGTCGTCTCTCTGCGGAAGGATGGTGATGCTTCGGATGGTATGAGACCGAATAATTGGCTGGAGTTCTCGGTGCGGCGTTGACGTTCTGCGAGTTCGCGTTTTTCTAAATGTTCAAGTGCCGTTGTCAGGAGGGATTGGGCTATGAGGGAGTATTGGCCTGCGTGCGTGTCGTGTTTGGAGCAGTGGTCTAATGCGTGGATGGCTAGGCGGGTGTATTTTTCTAGGACGCGGCCGAAGTTGCCGAGGAGACCTATTCCTAGGACTAGAGAGCTGGCAAATAGCCAAGATCTAAACAATTAGACATAACTGTAATGACGGGGATTTGTAGACTTACACTAGAATGGGGACATGTCCAACAAGGACACCTCTCTGTATCAGATCGAGTATAGGATCAACCATCAAACTCGCCGCATCAATACAAGCATCCGCAAGCTTCGACTTTCCAGAAGTCAAAGCAGACCGTCCATTCGGAGCAGTAGTATCCGATAACCGTCGACAAAGCTCATACATGAGAAATGGTCGAGAAACAAGCATGACGGCGTAATAATATGTCGCCAGAATCTGACACGCACCACTTGCTTGAGCACGATCTTGAATGTCCGGATCAGCCACTATATCCTTCAATTGCTTCAACCATCTTGACGACCAGTCTCGCAATTGCAGTGAAATGCCCTCTGTAAGTTGTAGTGAGATTTTTCGTCGTGAGTAAATCTCTGTAACAACACCCTCTAGTACAAGGAATATTTGTACCGACGCGTTGAGTAGATCAAGAGGTTCGTCCAGATTCTCGTATGGAACCGTACAATCCACATCAGACGTCGCAGGCGGTCTTCCCATAGACGTACTCAAAAACAAATCCACGATCCGTAAACTCTTCCACAGCCGATCACGCTGTCTATGAATATCCGGTCCGAACCTCGCGTTGACTTCAGTACGATGAATGCCAATTGAATATGCTGCACGCACAGCTGTGCCGAAGAAGAGAAACGCGCCGTTGATTTGACATGAGCAGAGCATGTACAGTGTAATCAGAGTAAACATCTGAACCGTCGTGACGCTGAGATTGCCCGTGAGGTTGGAATATGCTTTTTCACGCGCGTACTCAAAATATTCCTGCGCACGCTCTTCATTATCGATTTTTGTTCCGATGGCTAGGACGAGGAGATTTACGACTGTTGTTGCGTCGTCTGTTTTTTGATCCATGTTTGACCAGAGGATGAGATCTTCTTGTAATCGTCGATGGTCAAATAAATCCACAAGTCCTGTCGCGATAGCTAGGTAATTGGACACAGCGAGGGGAATGTCGTTTGTGTGAACGGTCGGAATGCGGTTATCACCCGGCATTCGTCGCGATTGATTCGCGGTTGCGTTTTCGAGGACTGAATACCGACTTGTTTGTGGCGCGAAGGCATTTTGTCCGACCCTTGTGGTGACGAGTTGTCTGACAGATTGAAAGAAGCTCAATGGCGCACAATCGCCCACGAAGATGAGTTTGCCCTGCGCATCGCAAACAAGTCTCGCTTCCCTCGGAACTTCAGTTTCCTCCTCAGCATCATGCGCCGCCTCGACATTCCCTTCATTAACAGGCGGCGTAGTAGTAGTAGCAGGACTATTCCTCCCCGTCGAAATACGTCCGGTAGAAAACGCTCTTTCTCTATCCGAAGCAGGCGGCGATCTCAACGAAGCAGAAGATACTGATGGATTGGCTCTTCGTCGTCGGACTTGAGGAGAGTAATGACAATCGTGAGGCTTTTGGCGACGAGCGCAGTAACTACATGGTAATTTGCCGTCGCATTTTACTTTGCGGGATTTGCAGCCGTCGCAGGCGTTTGCGATGCGGCTGCGGATATAAGTTGTTGGTTCTTGCATTGAAGGGTTGAAGCAAGTGTTCGGAAGACGGAGGCTGGGCAGGGCGGAAAAGAGCGGATGTTCGGGTGGATTATTGTTAGTGCTGTTTTTTTCGGCCCGCTTGAGCTTCCGAGGCTTGGCTTATGTGATGTCAATTGAGTATTCATCTGGTCATGAATGTATCACAGTTTATAGAAATGATTTGGGGATTCATGATGATTGTATTATTGAGGGAGACTAATTATATGCACTTTGGCGGATGTCGCGTCGGATATGCATGGCGGCTAAGTTCTGCAGTTTAATGTGCGACCACTCACGTCAGAATTGGATGCGACACAACGCCTCTGTTGAATAACGCTCGGCCTTATAAAAGCTTCGAGGACATGATATCTGTCTGCGGCATCATTCCAGTCGGATTGTTGTCCTTAGCCTAATTATTAATGTTATAGACCTCGTGGTATCAGCAGAAATGCAATAATAGAAATAATCTATTCTTACAATTACCAACGTTTCTAATAAGTAAATGTTAGCTATTAATAACAAAGTAAAGATAAATACGAATATGAAGTGTATAATATAGAAAAAAAACATTATTTTAATTACTATTTCTTTTTATTCTTCTTAAGGATTAGGTTCTTTAAAGCATATAGATAAAATAGTACGATAATAAACTATTGCACCTACTGCTTAAATTGCCTAATTCTCCGTTCTTAGTAGAGGCTAACATTACACTAAGGGTTGCAATAGCAATCAGTAATCTGTGTTGCAGTTGTCAGACTCTAATAGTTCTTACAGGAGGGGTCTGGCACTTTATTTCTGCTTTTGAAGTCGCAGTGGAATTCTCGTAAATTTTAATTTAAGTCTACGCACACCCGTACTTCTAGTCTATAAACAAGCAACGTTAGGTGGTTTCTATAACACTTAATACTGCACAAGGATTGGGAGTTGAGCATATTAGGCGCCCGCTTTGACACTTGACAATCAGGTCGTGCCACGTAAGCAGCGATCAAGTCAGCCTTGTTGGAAGCCTAGAGTAACGTCTTTAGGCAGGAAGCGAAAAACAAGATAGAAGAAAGTTACACCTTTTCAAATCTCACCGCACTTGGCTTCAGCTATATCTCTTTTAAATTGATTATCCTTTCGAGGCTCAGATCCCGAAGTGTACAGACAAAACAGCACAAGAGCTATGTCTCTCCAACGGCCTCTTCACCGTTACGCCCATCTACCAAATAACAATATCCGCTTGCTGCGCCTACTACCGCGTCAAGATGAGGATGCCCCTATACGATGCCAACTTTTCAACTGCGCTCTAGAAAGTTCGAGGGGCACCCGTCCCTATGAGGCTCTCTCCTATGTATGGGGCTCCGATCATGGGTCTCAGTCTATCTCAATAGACAGCTGCTATCTGCCCGTTGGAAGAAATCTCTTCGCTGCGTTATTACATCTTCGAGATCCCGATATTGAACGGATCTTATGGATAGATGCCGTGTGTATCAATCAACAAGACAATATGGAAAAAGGACATCAAGTCCAATCCATGGCGAAAATTTATGCCAAGGCGACTCGTGTGATTGTTTGGCTTGGAACGGCGACGCCAGACATCGAACAAGCGCTAGAAGACATACGCATCGCAGGATTCGCGACAACGCGAACCACACCCGCTGCAAACGAGAATGCGGTCCTCAAAGTACTCGAGGCAGCATGGTTCCGACGTGTCTGGGTAAGGACATAAGCGGTTGATTGTGTACGCAGTGGTTGCTAATAACATTATTTAGGTGCTCCAGGAGGTTGCCGCAGCACGGCATGTAGTAGTCAGATGTGGCCCCGCTGAGATTGACGGTTATGCATTCTTCTCAGGCTTGAGTGCGTTGGAACTGCCTTGGGAACACTACCCAGGCCTACAGCCTCTAGTCTCGTGTGTGGCTTACCTGGCAAAGGGTGCCGCTCTCCGGTCGAGATGCACAACCAGTCAGGCAGGCAGATTTTCTCTTAACATATGTAACCTCGGTCAGCTAGTGGATATGTATCACAACCATCAGGCTAGTGATGATCGCGATAGAATCTATGCCTTACTTGGTATGAGCTCTGATGATGCCGGCACTTCAGGCTTATTGGTCGATTACAATATCTCATGGGCAAAGCTACTGAAACAATTGGTCAACCTTATCCTTGGAAATGTACCTGTCGACACTTGGGATAGCAAAGCAGTCGCGGTGATCAGGTGCAAGGGCTGCGTTCTAGGTATAGTGACTTCAGTCTACGCTGGTATTGATCCGAACGACAAACAGGTACTGGAAGTTACTTGGAACAGCCTGATTGACTCTAGGAGACAAAGCCCCCACTGGAGACTGGAGGCATCAGCAGAACCAGTGAAGTCTGGCGATGTTATCTGCCTCCTAAAAGGGGCAACATTACCTACCATCATCCGGATACACAACGATTATTGGTACATCATAGTAATTGCAGCTCCTTCTCCAAAATACGAGCAAGTCGCAATAAGTGATGACAGGTCTGAGCTTCACCAACTGCCAACAATCTTCCCTCAACGCTTGCTACTTGTCTGGGACTGGGATTTGTGTCTCGGCGAGTCCCAAACAGGAAATGAGTACGAAGACTTGATAGGACAGCTGGAACCAAAGACCCCGCAAGTCGAATTGAAGACCGCTTGCGAGAAGATGACTAGGTTCTGGAATAGCGGAGTGGCAATGCTAGATACGAAAAGATCAATGGGAGAGGAGAATCTTCGAAAAGCGATAGAGATCCTCGAGCGCGTTTTGGGAAACATGGACAGCATAGCGTTGGCTGGCCTAGGCCGCGACCATCAGATGATAGGAGATGATATGCAGGAACTTCAAATGATAGTAGGCATGATTTTCAAGGGCAAAGGCGGCTGGACACCACTATGCTTGGCGGCAGAAGCTGGATGCGAGGTAGTCGCCAGGCTATTGCTAGACACCGGCAAAGTCGACCCGAATGCACAAGACGATTGGGAGGAAACGCCCCTATTAAAAGCGTCGGAAAAGGGACACGAGAGGATCGTGAAGCTGCTGCTCAGCACTGAGACAATCGATCCCGATGCCAGAGGCGATGAACATCGCCGAACACCGCTAGCGGAAGCGGCTAAGAACGGACACGAGACGATCGTCAAGCTATTGATCAACACGGGGAACGTTGAAGTGAATTCTACGAGTTTCTATAGAATGACACCTCTAATGCACGCCGCCGAAAACGGACAAACTGCAGTTGTTGAGCTTTTATTAAGCACCCCCGAGGTGCAACCAGACTTTGGATTCCATCCAGAAGGCACGGAGCATACAGCACTGTCATTAGCAGTAAGGAATGGGCATGAGGAGATTGTTGAATTACTGCTTGGCGTTGGTCAAGTCCCTTTAGATCATAGGTATGGGGGTAATGAGTCTTGGTCTGGATTTACGCTTTTAGAGATGGCTCAAGTTATAGGGTATAAAGAGATTATTAAGGTACTACAAAGAGCTGAGGATTCTCGAGAGCTAGGGACTGAAGGAGAGATACAAAGGACTAAAAGGAAGAAAGTTAAACATTATAAGTAAAAATGGTCTATTTTTACCTGTACCTATTTTTAACCACTCTACATAAAAAACTTCTTAGATGAACATCAAATACAGTATTATAAATTAATATTCGATGCTTTCTTGGTGATATTTGTTGATGCATGAATGGTTGTTCCAGTCAATAGCAACAACCACTTAGCTCGCTTAACAAAGGTTGGTTAGTGCTTGTATATACTGAAAGACCAATTACCTTTCACTGTGCGAAGGTAACCGAATCAATATAACCTGACTTGCCCACATCACACGTGATCCCAACACCCATAAACAATCCACCGTCGTCAATTTGAGCCTGGCTGTAGTTGCAAGTATGTGAAATCTGCCACCACTGATCTACCAAAGCACCCACAGGATACCGCCGTTGTCTTGTAAGCAACGTACCGCGATAGCCACACACGATCACCGCACTGGTACATCCAAGCGCAGGATAAATCCATGGTGTGACTGGGTAGATGACACCAGCTCCAACAGAAGATGCCAGTGGCTGGCGGATGTATACGATTGTTGAGACGCTGGCGGTAAATGTAAATTTGGCCGAGTTTTTACCATCGTGCTTAGTCGTGCTGGAAAGTGATAGCGAGAAGGACGTGGGGCTGGAGAGTGTTCTATTGAATACAAAGGCTTAAGTTACCCTGCCTAGGTTAGATAAGACGGAAAGCATTGGATCGGGATCGCATAAGTTGTACCAATTGACCTGAACTGTCTATAGAAGTAGTACATGTAGGACTAGTAGCTTTTGATATCATCTCCCTCCCAAGAACCATCAAGGTCTAGATGAGGACAATGACTAGGATCAGGATAAAATGTTCCCCCAAGTTTCTCAATCATCTTGCATCGTTCCTCCATTGTGAATGCATTATCAATTCTCCCTGAACCCTTTCGTGCAGATTGTGTTAAGTTGGTACTGAGGGCCCAAACACCACCACTGGAAGGCCAGCCAACATATAGAACTGGTGCATCTGGTTCTTTGTTCCGGTATTTCCGCCCATAGCGTAGTTTGTGGTCAGGATCACGAAACCAATGCGCTCCAAGCTGGCGCAATTTGGCGCAGTGGGCTTCCTCATTCTCAGGGTCATCCGGTTTGTCGGATGGCTCGAATCGGTCAATCCCTAAGAACTCAAGCTCCACTACAGAGCAGAGACGCGAGTAGAAACCACCTTTGGCTGGCCATCCGTATACAACGCCGCCTACACTACCGCCAAATGAGGATCTGGGAAACCATGTGACGCCAAAGTCACCGTTCCACCCGCCTTCTGTCAGCATTGGGGAAATGTCTCGGTTTGGTGAAGGAAAGAGAAGTTCTTGTTCAGGTTCGTGAATAGCGTAAGAGAATTTGAGAAGAAAGGATATCAACATAAACAAGGCGTGTGTGAACATTGAATCAGGTTGTTGATGAGATGAGGAGATAACATATGCAAGAGTTCCATTGCTGATGCTCAAAGAGGGTTAAACATATTCTTTAGGAACATCAGAAAATCCAGTCCCGGAGTTACGTCACAATATGTTATCTTTATCTCGTTGGTAGTGGCTATGTTGGTTATGCTTGAACTTCCAAGAATTAGTGAATGTTTCTAGAAATAGAATAGCAAGGCAGACAAGTAACAGGAAAAAGAAAACATGGCATGACTACTGGTTAAATTGAATTAATCAGATCATTCAGAACTAACTTTACTGCCAAGCCGGTGTTGGTTATGCTCTTCAAGAATTACAGCGAGTCAAATTACCTTCCGCTTCCCCGCCCGACCCACCAACCCTTGTTAGTTGTTGGTTTGTTCTACTTTAAACTGCCTTGTGTATCGTATATATCATCATAGCCAGCGCGTAAAACTCTATTTGTGGATATGATTCCTTACGGAAAAATATGCGAAATGTACAAGGGAGTCAATATGACCTGACTTTGTACCCAAAACAGATAACCTGCCTCTGATCAAATGCTTGGCCATGGCTATCTTCACATGGGTCACATTACTTTGATCATCGTGCTCTGCAAGAATCAGATCCTTGAAACATTGTTTATAGTATTGAGTACACGGAAAAACCTCCGGATATTTACGCGCCTCACTTTGGACCCCAATTCTATTCTGATATGTCACCCTGTTGGTTGAATTGAGAGGCAACTCATATGACTATTTCTGAAACTTCAACCGACCAACTGCATAATTCCTTGTAATGGTAATGCATGTGAGGGAATTTTCCTTCTTCGAATTACTGAGAGGTACTTTGGATTGTATGCAAACTATAGCAAACCTCAGGTAGTATCTTGAGTCTGCCTTGGAGAATCTATCATGCATTTCAATTGAATCAGTTGTGCAGTGAAGTCAAAGTATGTTGGCAGTTGTTTCTTCCTATCGATTATAAATAAACCATCGAGTCGCACCGTAGAAGTAAATATTGGATAAGACAGTTGATAACTACACAAAGCCTCGTTCACCTTAATCATGAAATCCATTTCTTCCCTTTTCATACTGGTTGTTTATCAACTTTTACTATTTACTCCCCATTTTACCTTTGCTGCACCAACTCAGGATCGTCAAGAACTCATCGATATTTTCAATCAAGCACTGGCGGACAGTCGTTACAAACTCACAGAAGGTGATGTTGGTGAGGCAGCCACAAGGCTGTTCGGATGGGAAGGTTGCAGCGCTTCCATGAAGCGGGACATCTACTCCGGCTGGCAAGATTCATGGAAGATGATGGATGCAGTCAAGAACATCAACTGGAATGAGGCAGCGGCTGTCGACTATCTTTCTCCACCCTTCATGCATGACGATAACCAAAAAGCGATGCAGGGTACGCACCTTTACTAACTAATTCACTATTTCTTGAATGCTAATCTTTTCTAATTCAGATATTATTAACACCGTCTCAACAATTAGAGGCGGAAGCAGCTTAAACCCATTCAAATGGTGGCTCCATGTTCGATGCGATGACCCTAACAACCGTTGTCCTTGTGGTAGCAGAACCCCTACCGTCGCCTATACCACCCAAAAGGACCCTGAATCTGGGTATGCGCGTATTAACTTTTGTCCACGGTACTTTGAGTTGCCAAATCTCGATGCGGCGGTGAAGGAAAACAGTAGACGAGACCTACCTATTGCCCATCGCGCCGATCTTGATAACTATGTCAAAAACAAAGGTGAGCAATCTATGGTAAATCAAGACTAAGACCACGTTCTAGGGCGCACCTGGTATCACGAGCTACTTCACATTGATTGGGCATCGGGATTCAGGTCTAATTGGCATATCCGTGATATCGCTGCTTTCTACAAAGACGAAGATAATGTTTACTACCGCACGGTCGTCTACGACGCTGAGAGGACCAAAGCACTAGCCCATTACAAATTTGACCCAGCATACTTTGTTAGGAGAAATGCCGATAACTTCGCCATGTACGCAATGGCTAAATATGTGCAGAAAGTTGTCGGCAAGTATCCTCACCTTCCCCTCGCGATGACGTTCGACGATGTGGAAGATGGCCCTGGTCTTTTTATGTCCGGTGGTATCATCATTGACCTGCAAGGGAAAGTGACTATGGCTGGAGCGACAGAAGATGACAGTTGCCATGTACCCGAAATCCAGGATATTCCCGAAGAAGACGTTGTTCCGTTCAACTCAAGCACATGGTTCTGGAAAATATCTGATTACCCTGAGGACTATCAACGACAGTACCGAGGCTGGTTTGCCGATGCTTATCCGTACCAAAACCGTGTTCACATCGTTTTTATGTACAGTGCACTGGGACCACAATGGATGACGTACGCAGATACGCCTGATGAACCCATTACAGACTTTTGTTCTGCAAAGGTTCTTTCCAACACACTCGCTGAGGGAGATAAGAACGACTGGAAGTTTCCTACTGAGCTTCCAGCCTTTGATGCACATAGTGCCAAGGGTTGTGTTTACTCTGGGACTACTGACCTCTTGGGTGAAATGATATGTGAGAGCGGTGCTTCGAATATTCGTTGCTGGGAGGACCCTGAGTCGCGAGAGATATCTGAATGTGAGGGTGGAAGATATATGCTGGGTATCAAGTGCGACTGGCAGTGATGTAGTGTAGTTAGGGCTTCGATATAGTAATTGAATAGAGACAATAGATATACAAGTACCAAGCTAAGCATAAATTAACATCCCGAGCAAACACTAGCAACCCGCACCTAATACACTCTTCTCTACTACTATTGCTTAATCCACCTGCTATCTTTAATATGCACATCAATATCATGGAATCGCAAGATCTAAATATGTCCAGATTGGTTCTGAATTACTACCGTGGAGTCCATAAATGCTACAGAGTTAAAGTGTATATAATAAGTAACTATCACTAGTAAAAATCCGCCACCGATTAGTATATTAAGAAGGTGCCTTTGCACTATAAGTTAGTGTAAAGGTACTTCTATAGTACCTAGCTTAGTTATCTACTACTAGAACTCTAGTTTCTTTCTTTAGGGTAAATACTATTACTAAGCAAAGGTTAGGATTAAATTAGGGTTAGTATTTACCAAAAGTAAGTAACTTAGTCCAAGGTTATTATAAAAAGAGATAAAAAAGTAACCTTTAGTAAGGATATTAATTAGGTATTAATAGTTATTAACCTCTTTAAGTTAATATAAGGGACTATAAAGGAGTTATCTTATATTTCTTTACTAATATTAAAAGGGGAAAATTTAGTTAGTAGCTAGGCGTTTAGGTAACTATTTTACATTAAAATACACACTTTGGAGATGTTGATGCAGGCGTATCTCCGTGATCGTCAGGCATGAGAGGAAGAAAAAAGCAAGATGATATCTGAGGCTTCGCGACTACCTGGTACAGACCCGCGGACCCTGAGTGACTTGACTAGACGTCCTGCGCATGATAGTGCTCTCCAGGACGCGAAACTGAGTGCCAAGTACGGCGATGCTGTCGTGCGAGGGTATAGTCATATAGTACGCGGCTTCTTGGATCATTTGGATATGAAGAGTGTGGTAGCGTCGTTGCAAGACGCGAGAGATTCATTCCAGACGGGTCCGGATAGAGCTTCCGACTCGAAGCCTGATGTGCTACCCAGTGAAACAACGGGACAGGAACGTACGGTTTGTGGGGACGAAGAAGGGCCAGCAGCGACTCCCCAGGACTCTAGTACTATGCGTTCGGTTGGAGCAGCGGCGTTGAAGCCCGCAGACATCCTGGACGCGCTGCGAAGGTCTTTTGACAGCGGTGATTTTGCTGAGTGGGCAAAACAGCAGCCCGAGGACGTCAAGGACGAGATTATGGCCAAGGTGATGGAGGCGTTTGGGAGGACAGCGGCTAAGAAGCAAGGTTAATTTAGCATTATGGTCCCAGTTTACTCTCTTGGTTTGTTTACCCCGTTTGTCAAGTCAACCAGCACAGAATAATAAATAGTCTTTTGTTGATACACCGTGGCTAAAAGGTCTATAGAAGCTGGAGACTAGCTTGAAGATAGCCTATGCGAAACAGCCATTATCTTGTCTATACGGGTTTGAGGATCTGCCTTTCGAAAAGAACAAAAAGGAAAAGGGACTTGAACGAAAGCTTCATCTGCTGAATACAAATTATTGACTCAAGAAGAATGTAACGGAGAGTTAAACATTGTTCTATTTGCTTTGTGGAAAGCTGTGAAGGGAACAAAACGTCTCTATTGAAATGCGAAGTTCAGTTCACTGCAGCATATTGTCTTGTCACACTGACTTGTGCAAAAAGCTTATAGTTTGCTGTCGAATATATATTCGGAACTCGGATGTTTTACGAAATCACAGGTCCCACAATTTAGGAAAAAGCCGACGGAAGAAATCTGAGAGTTGATGGTTGCATTAAACACCTTAGTCCAAGCTCCAATTCAAGATGTCGTTCAAAAGCCAAGTCCTCGTACACCCTCGTTTAGCCTCGCTCCACTTCGCTCCGTCTCGTTTATCACCAACACCAACCACGGTAAATGCCGAAATCCCCATGCGTTCGTGGCAATTCTGCATCATGATCAAGATGCCAAGATGTATCAACGTCAATTCGAGGCTGAGTTGAGATTAACTATCCACTTGAACGTTTTCTGTCAAAATAAACCGAGGTATATATATGTGCTGTCGCAGAAGGTTGATTGAGGATAGTAACACACTCGTTTCTTCAATTGAACTCTACTTCGTTGACTCTCATTAATTCTTCAATCTCTCGCTATGGTTCGTTCTTTCGCGGTAGCTTTGCTACTGCAGACCACCTTGGTTCTTTCTAAAGCAACCAAAAACCAGGTCATCTACGCCAACAATGACACTATTACTCTTTCATCCAATGGTTCCAAGGCCGACATCGTGGTTCTAGACTACGGCTACAGCGTCGAAGGCCATCCGACCTTTGAAGTTATTTCCCGCTCAGGCGATACATCTGGCTTTGAGCTCACCTTTGCCGAGTCCAAAGCTGCCCTTAGCGGGTACATGGTAAGCTACCAAGCTATTCCAGCCAACTTCTTTGCTAACAAAGTAACAGAGCGATGGCCCTCTTCCTCTCGCCGCAGCAATGGACACCTACCGCGTGAACAAATACAACATTTCCGCCCCCGGTCTCACTACCAACCGTCTCATCCAAGGTGCATTCCGCTACCAGAAACTCAACCTCTCAACCGCCGGTGACCTTAAACTCCGTCACATCGGCGTCAGACCAACAGTCCACACCACGCCTCTCACGGAACTTCCTGGCTCATTCGAATGCTCTGACGCCGATCTCACTCGTATCTGGCATACCGGCGCTCGAACAGCTCAACTGACCGAGATTCCCAAGGATACCGTGCCAGACTTTTGGCAGGTCTCTGACGAGGGTGCTTTGGTTGAGAGCGCGGCTCCTCAGGCGTTGAGTGGCGCCGGTGTTGCACAGGCTACTAGCTATGAGATTGACTTTGAGGTCAAGCCATTGACCGGGGAGTTTGTCTTTTCTGTTTTGTCTGACACACTGAACGACGCTGTTCTGATCACCTGTAATGTTGAAACCGGTGTCATTTCAACGAGCACTTCTGCTTCTGGCACAATTCCCAAGGTTGCTAATGTCACAGTTGGGGAGTGGCTTTCTGTCCACGCCAGAGTCAACATGACCGAAATTCGGGTTTCTATCAACAATGAAACTACTCTCAACTTCACTCAAACCGACAAATTCTACGGCTCCTTTGGCCTGGGTGCACCGCTCGGCCACTCGGCCTATTACCGCAACCTCCGCGCTACAACCCTCGAAGGCGAAGAAATTTACTCTTCCAGTCTCACCGACCGATCCTTCCTTGACGACTTCCTCATGGGTAATAACCCTCTCGACACAATTGTCGACGGTTCCCGACGTGATCGCATCGCTTACGCGGGTGATCTCGACATCGCAATCTCCTCAACCTTCGCTAGCACCTACGGAAAGTCCTTTGTCGCAGGGTCTCTTGATCTGGTGGGCTCATACCAGACAACAGCCGGCTTCTGGATTCCCAATGCCAAGATTCAACAACCACCATTACCTGCACCTCTGCCTGTCAACATCACCGGTCTTATCGGCTACTCGTTCAACTTGCTCAACGGTCTTGCTACAAACTACGAGGTTCTCGGAAACGTCTCGTTCGCTCAGGAATGGGCACCTCGCGCTGTTGCGATGCTGGAGTGGGCTCATGAGCAACTTGTTGACGGACTTTTCACTATCAACGATCCTTCTCTGACTGGAGATTGGAATTACTACGATCCTCCTCAGACGGGCGCGAGTACCAAGTTCAACGCTCTGTACGCGTACTCTCTCCAACAAACCGAGAAGCTTCTCAACGCTGGTGGTGTCAACACAAGCAAGTATCAGTCCCGACTTAAGAAGCTCCGCAAGGCTATTCACAAGCAGCTTTGGAACGAGACTCTTGGAGCATACGTCCTTAGCAACGAAATCACCACCGGTTTCTCTCAAGATGCCAACGCTCTTGCTATCCTGGCCGGTATTCCTCAAGCCAATGGCGTCTCCGCAAAGTCTTTGCTGTCTACCATGGAAGCAGAGCTTCAGCTCCCCGCCGGACCCCTCGCTTTCAGTAACAGTACTGTGGAGTCTGGCTTTGCCCAGAAGATCAGTCCTTTCTCATCAGCATACCATCTCCGCGCTGCCTTCGAGTCCGCCGACGAACAAACTATTCGTCTCCTCCTCAAGACCCTCTGGGCACCCATGGCGAATCCCTCTCATGTTAACTACACCAACACTTTCTGGGAGACCCTCGAGCCCGACGGTACACCCGGTCTCGGAATATCAACCTCTCTCTGCCATGGCTGGGCTGCCGGTCCTACCGCTGAACTAAGCAAGTACGTTCTCGGCGTTCAGCCGACCAAGGCTGGCTTTTCTGAGTGGAAGGTTCAGCCTATGCTTCTTGGACTTCAATGGGCAAAGGGTCGTGTTCCTACTGAGAAGGGTACTATTGAGGTTGAGTGGAAACTTGTTTCTGATCTTTTGCACATGAAGGTTCGAGTTGTTGGTGATATGGGAACCAAGGGAACTGTTTATCTTCCCGAGAATCTCCCTGTTGCTGCGAAGGATAGTGTTTTCAAGGTGAATGGGAAGGTTGTTAAGAAGACTAGCTTCTCTATCAAGAAGGGTGAGACAGTTGAGATTGTTCAGACCAGAAAGTAGAGTCGGCGATGGACTAGTCTCATCAGGGCGCTTTCACAAGCCCTCACTTAGTCGCTGCAATCTACCAACGCCATGAGACAACCATCTGTGGCCTTGTGAGTTGGCGTCAGGACACGCACTTGCCCTGTCCTACTAGTCCAAACTGACCGATTTAGTTTAATAATACGTAGATAGATAGATAATACAGAAGATCTTCCAGTATTGCAACTACCATTTCTTTTGCCCACGTCCCATCAACCATATTCTCAATCAGCGGTTTCCCACCCATAACTTCTATCTAGACCGGGTCCATCTCCTTCAGATTCTGCCAAAAACTCCATCCACTCATCAACAGCCTTGGTAGCACCCTCCACATCAAATGCACCCGGCCACCCATGATCGCGATAAATCTGCCTTAGATACTGAATATCTAAATCCGTTCCCCATTTCTCCGTCTGCGCATCAACTTCTTCCCTAGCAATCCTCCCCTCACGCTCAGGTACGTGCTCCACTTCTCTCGTAATCCTCCCCTTTCCAGGAATAAGCTTCAGAGATCTATACTCCTCCTTGAGCTTCTCAAAAAATTCCTCCACCGGCACTGAACTCAGCATGTCTGCCCTGAGCATATCCTCAATGATTTCGCAATCGTTGACAAGCAACCAAAAACTCCGACCGTAACTCTCATGGCCTAGAGAAAAGCAGAACACGTCGCTGGGGTCCTGTTGGTCTTCGCTAGACCAGAATTCCTGATCCTCGTCAAATTCTTTATGGTACTTCAGATCCTCGAGGGTCCAGTCAGTGAGATCCAAAGGTCTGGACTTGTAATGGATATGATCTCGACATTCATTGCTGAAGTAAGGCAAATGACGGATGACTTCGATGGCGTAGTCTGATTTGAAGTGATTGTATGATTCAGGTGTGATGTGCGGCCAGCCGCTGGGTGGAGGGATTTTGAGATGGGATTTGTTGAAGTGGAGGGTTGTCAAGAAAGTGTAGAAGTCGACGAATAATGCGCCGAGTTCTTGGGGCGTTAGACGTGGCTCAGCTGGTTCAGAGGAATAGTAGGATTCGTCATCGGATGGAGATGGGGTAGGTAAATCGTCGTGATCAGACATTGTGATGAGAGTGGTGAAAATGTTGATGGTCCGAGGATGGGGGAGGAAGAGCGCATTTATATCTCAATTGCGACTTGACGTTTCCTGCCTGGAACCGTGCCCGAGCGCGCTGCTGCCTTCAGTGCTTACAGGGGCCATCTATTAGCGCCTTGTGGCTGCTAGATGTCACTAGAGGAAATTACTTAATTAGCGCTCGCTTACAGGGGCCAAATGCGACATGCGACGATGGAACCAACAGAGAGCGACAGACACATTGAAGGAAGAACAATATTAAATGATTAAAACTTCATTATCCAAAACTCATAATATCTATCCTATCCTAAACGCCAATCCCAATTTTAAATCCCACTGTTGGGATCAATCTTAGCCGTAATACAATTATTCTCAACCCAACCACCCTGCTTGCCTCCCTTGGCTGAACAATTGCAAGAATCAATCGGCACCTTCATATACCGCATACATTCATCATAATCCGCCTTCCACAAACATCCCTCATTCACACTGAACAACAACTTAAAGTGATATCCAGTAGACGGCGTCTTTTTGCCTTCGAGCTTGTCGTTACTCCAGTAGTACCCGTTATCCTTGTTCTTGCTCACCACGTCCCGACAGAAGGACTCGGCGGCGTAGGTTATGGCTTCGTAGTTGGACTTTTGGCCCGAGCCGTAGCAGTGCTTGATGTTCTGGCTTGCGTCGGGTGAGTCGAGAGTTGGGGTGGGGCTGGGTGTTGTGCTGGTTGTTTTGGTGTTTACCCATGAGGCGCATTCTGAGTTGGTTACGCAGGCGTCGCCGTGCTGGCCTGTACCGAGGTTGCATTGGGTGTATGTCGCGGTTGAAGCACAAGAGCTTCCATCAGGTGTTGAGATAGACAGTGCAAGAGCGTTGGTGAGGGTGGGAAGGTCCGTCAGCTTGATGGGAGCTTCAGTGGTGGTAGTAACCTTGTCCTCAGAAGTAGTCGATTCCTCAGAGGTCATCCTGGTAGATGTCGCAAAGGTGGTAGAGCCCTCAGAAGTGGTGGTCTCCGAATCAAGAGGACGATCACACGAAAGACCCGAGCTTCCGTCTCGCTTCTGAACATACGACCAATCCCAAGCTGGCTCAGGAATCTCCCAAGAGCGAGTAGCAGAGTTCATGTTGTTGAAGCGCCTGTTGAAGCTAGCGACATCCGCTTTCCAATCCGCGGGAACCTTGGCCTTAATCTTGGCAGCAGCAGCCAAATCCTTCTGCAACTTGGCGAGAAGCTTCGTCTTGGCATTCACGACCTCATTGTTCAGGGACCAGGCGTCAGTTCCCTTGAAACGGGTCTGCATGAAGGTCTTGTACCGGTCGGCGAAGGACCAAAGGTTGTTCTTGACTGCAGCATCGTTCTTGCAACCCTTGGCGTCGTCGTCGATGTCCTTTCTATATTCAAGTTAGAACAGAGTCTCAGGATGGAGGGTCTGTACATACAGTCGTGCGTAGATTCTTGTGTTCTGTCGGATCATGGCTTCGATAGCCTCTGGAGCGCTGAACATCTCGATACCAATGGCCATCTTCTCAAGTAGGTCGAGCTTCTTCTCGATTCTGTCATAAGCCGTATTCTCGTTGGTAGAGGCCTTGACATCCTTGTTGGCGTTAGTCCACGCGTTGGCCTGGTCCTTGACCATACTAGGAGAGGCGACATAACCCTGGGATTTGTTAACATCAAATAACCAAGAAGCGGATTACTATTTTACCTTGGCATCACCGTTTGTCCATTGATCCATACCGATAAAGTCATCCAGATACATGGCATCGGTGACCATAACCTTATCGGCAGTATTCTCCACAGCTCCAGGATAAGCATCAAAGACCTTCTGGAGAAGGTTATTCTTGCTGTTCTGGCCAGCACCGCCGTAGTACTCCATATCCTGACAGTTGATCTTATTGCGAGAGCCACCGGTAGTAGCACCCTTGACAGCAGGGGCATTCTTGTCGATGATGGCCCTAAAGAAGTCCAACAACATGCTCTTCTCGTAGACGTGGTCGATAGAGGGTCTATCGGTGTCTCCACCAGTGGAGTCGGCAATGTATGTCGCAGCGTCGAGGTTACCTCTCAGAAGAGGGAGGCACTGAGCGTCGATGGTAGTGAGCCACCACCTCTTGATGGCTTGAAGAGGGGAGTTCTTGGGGACAATGTCACCCTCGTTGTTCAAAACAGTAGATCCACCGGGATACTCGGGGAATTGGGGCATGACAGCCAACTTACAGCCACCCACATTACCAGGAGCCTTTCTGGGACCTCGTTTCTCGAGAGCGATACCTCGTCGCTCAAGAACTTCGGGATCGGCTTCGGACACTAGCTTGCGCTTACATGTCGAACAGCTCTCGTCAGAAGGACCGCAGGCTGCGGCTGATGAAGTGGTGGTGATTCCAGTGACGCTGCAGCCGGTGTGGGTAGCGGTGCAGGTAGTAGAGCATTCGGGGGTGATGGTAGCTCCAGCTGGGCCGGTGTAGGTAGTGCAGGCGACGAAGCAATCGGTGACAGTAGCGGTCTCGGTACAGGATGTAGCAGTAGATGTAGGCTTGTCGTCATCATCTTCATCTTCATCCTCATTGTCGTTGTTGTCACCGTTGTTACCACCGCCATTGCTGCCACCTCCACTACCACCGGGGCCGTTGCCTCCACCGCCGATAATACCACCACCACCATTATCATCATCGTCGTCGTCGTCATCATCATTGTTGCCGCCGCCGCCGCCTCCGCCATTGTCATCATCATCGTCGTTGTCGTCGCCCTCATTGTTATCATCCCCACCGTCATCCCCATTGTCTCCATTATCACCACCATTGTTACCACCGCCAGTACCGGGAGCAGCGGTTGTAGTAACAGGGGCAGGGTTCAGAGTGACACCTGGGCCATCAACAGGTGCGGTTGTAACAGGAGCGTCGTTACCAGCATCAGTGGTAGGAACAGCTTCGACGGTAGAAGGACCATTGTTGTCAGGGATGGGAATTGATGTGTTGTCTTGAGTGGGCTCAGTGGTGGCAGGAGGAGCATCCTCTGTCTCGGGAGGTTGCTCTCCGTTGGTTGAAGTCTCGTTGTCGACAGGGGAGGTGTTGTCGGGGCCAAGAGCGGTAGTCTCGCCAGCACCATTGTCGGGGGAGCCAGCAGTTGTCTCATCAGGGTTGCCAGGAGCGCCAACCGTGGTCTCACTGTCGCCATTACCGGGAGCATCGGCAGTGGTCTCGGAACCAGCAGGCGCAGTGTTGTCCGGAACAGCGACAGTGGTCTCATCGGCACCGTTACCAGGTGAGCCTACAGTAGTCTCATCAGGGTTCGTGGGAGCACCAGTAGGAACACCGTTGTCATCGGTGGAAACAGACTCAGGCTGGCCGGCGGCACCAGTAGTCTCAGGCGAGTCACCGCCAGGGGCCTGAGTCTGCCCACCGTTGCCAGGAACGTCTGACTGCTCAGGAACTGCACCAGTGGTCTCAGATCCGTTGCCGCCAGCGCCAGGAGCTTCAGTGTTGTCGCTTCCAGCACCGGTAGTCACAGGAGAGGACTCAGAGGAGCCATCGCCAGCACCATCAGTCTGACCAGGAGCGCCAGCAGAGGTCTCTTGACCTCCAGGAGCACCGTCGGTCTGGTCTGGTGAGCCTGGGGAGCCAGTCTCACCTGAGCCAGCGGTTGTAGCGTCGGGCTGTCCCTGGGTGGCATCGGGAGAGTCGGTAGAGTCACCATTTCCAGGGACAGCACCGGTAGGAACGGCACCATCAACAGTGGTCTCGTTATCACCGTTGCCGTTACCGTTTTCTCCAGAGCCGGAGCCAGGAGTCTCTACAGGAGAGTCGGTGGAGTCACCACTGTCGGGAGTTCCCTGAGTAGGAATGGCGCCATCGACAGTAGTCTGGTTACTGTCATTGTCACCGTTGTTGTTACCAGAGCCAGAGCCGGGTGTCTCACCAGGTACATCAGTGCCGGTCTGAGTGGCAGCGACACCATCAGCGAGGCTGGAGCCATCAGAGGAAGGAGATCCACCGTTACCGTTGCCACTGCCATTGCCGGCATCACCGGTAGGCTGACCATTGGCACCAGTCTCGGGGAGTTGAGTAGCATCGCCATTGTCATTGCCGTTGCCAGAGCCCGAGCCAGAACCAGGAGTCTGGGTAGCGTCACTACCAGCCTCGGTGCCAGTTCGAGTAGCAGCAACACCATCAGCCAAGCTGGATCCATCTGAAGATTGAGGTCCATTGCCGCCGTTGCCGTTACCAGCGCCGCTACCGTTGTCTCCTTCATCAGGCTGACCAGGAGAGTCGGTAGCAACACCATCGCCACCAGTAGGCGATCCAGAGACACCAACACCAGCAGCATCAGAAGCTTGGCTGGCCTCTGGGACTCTGGTAGTCTCGTCAGGAGACACAGGGTCGGCGGTCACATCGCCTTGAGGAAGGCCAGTGGTCTGAGTACCTGAACCCTGTGATGAGGTAGGCACAGAGCCCTCCTCATCATCACCGGAGTCGGACCCAGACCCAGATCCGGAGCCGGAGCCGGAGTCACCAGGAGTCGGTGTCACAACAGCACCAGGTTGTGTAGAAGCAACAAAAGTAGAAGAAGTAAGATCATAATCGTTGGGGGGAGGAGCGTAGTTGTTTGGTGGAGGAGGAGGATAGTAATTGTTGCCAGACAAGTCTCTTGCCGGTTTACAAGGACTGCCCAGAGCGCCTGCGCTCCAGAGAGCCAAGAGCAAAGAACGTTTCATTGTGAAGTAAAAAGAACGTATGAGTCAAGAAAGAATGACTTGAGTAAGAGACTCAATGGAGAAAAGACTGTACTTGGAATGAGTGTTGTGTTGCAAATTGACGGCGTTTCCATCTCTATAATATACGACATTAGGACTCTAGAAAATACGCCGATATACTGGATGAAGACATCCTGGACCATGTCGGCATCGCCATGTTGTGAAGGACCATAAGCAGGTCTAATCACGGGAGATGAGCGGATCAGCGGAGCCATCCACTCAACGGTTATCTCTAGGCTGGAGTCAAGGACAGGACCAGTAATTGACAAGTGACAGTAATACTGCATGAATACAGTCAGCTCTAGGATTCAGTCCCACCACATCTCGTTTTGAAACGAGGCTCTGCTGTGGAGAAGGAGATGAGAGGGGGAGAATAGAAATCCTTCAGAATGAATCTAGCGCTAGCCTAGTCCTGCTCCAGTGTAGTCGCGCGCGCCAATGTCATCATGGTGGATGTCACTAGCATGCGGTGAGCCAGTAATCAGCCCTAGCGGGCACATCCGATTTAAGGGTCCTACATCCACCCTCAACTTTGCGTGCGTTTATCGAAGATCTTTTCACTTTGTTTCACATATAACGTTGTGTGCTCTCTGTGAGACGTGCGCGCTAGGTCTCTCCTTGCACCGCAGTTCAGCCGCTCGGAACTTTTACAAAGCTGATTTCTTTGTTGCATCATAGGGAAGGCCCACTTCCATCCTTTGTCCTTCCCAGGCCAGCCAGGATACCATCCTCTCCCAAACACCATTCTTCTCACATCGATTCCAGCATCAACAATCATGTCTCAGAATCCAGAATATGTCTACTGCACCATCTGCGGTATGCTCCTTGAGGACGACTGCATCGTTCTATGCGGCCCCCACTGGCCAGACGCCAACGCTCGCACAGTCACCGACCAAGAAATAACCCGCTACAAGGGCGAAGCAGACAGCTGCTACGGTAAAATCCACATCTTACCCGACCTTGAGCGCATCTATCCTCAAGAAACAACCGACGAGGATGACGAGCATGCCGGGGACGGCCCTTCTGCCAAGATGTACCATGGCATCCACCCAGTCTGCGAAGATCTCGCCAATCGCGTCATCGCGACCTCCCCCAATGCTAAAATTAGCGGTATTGGGGATTTGTTCCTGACGCTTGAGCGACGCTGTGTGGATTATCAAAACAAGAATAGACGGTCGCGCAGAAGGCGTAGGGATGACAATTGTGTTCCTCCCATATTCAACAAAGAGAAGAATGCCTTGACATTCGATGGATATTACGTTCCGCGTCATTGCATTGATCAATGGGGTGATGAATGGGCAGGATGGGTAAGTTAGCCCCCACACTCCTGATCGACATATATATTAACCGTGTCACAGTGGGATGAGGATCCCGTCAATATCCCTGACCTTACCACCCGTCTCATCTCCAACCTTGAGAAGGCACCCGATTCGAGCAGCAACAGTCATCTGCAGAAATCCATGGAAGCAACTCCCAATGAGATCAACGATCACATCCGCAGCTTCATGCAAGGTCCTCTTCCGTTGGAATGCACCTACCTAATGCCACAATCTCAATGGGCAGAGGTCTTTTTCCATATTCCTTTCCTGTGGGATCTAGACATGGAGATCATCCGCGAAAAGACAGGTTCCAAGGAAGATCTCGAGAAGTGGAACTGGGAGAAGCTCACACGGCAGATTATGACCCCTGTGCCGTCGATGGCCGATGTTGATGAGGGGGATGAGTGGGATCATTCTCAGGTTGGCCTTGGTGTCCCGGGTGGATTGACAAATCGGCGACGAATATGGCAGGTTTTGGAGGAAATGCGCCCGGAGACTGAATTACGGGTGTAAGTTTGAGATAGATTGAGGCTGAGAATGTGAATACGGGGTTACTAGTTGTACACATGGGCGCAGGAGGATTCTGTGTACCCGCATTAGTGATATTCAGCCCCAGGGGAAAACAATAGATTGTAGAGAATAGAATAAACCTCACATCGTTTATCGCGCAAAAGAAAGACATTGGGCGCCCCACATGGAAACTTTGTTTAACATCTTCTAGCCGACATATGACCACCAAAAGTATTTTATCTTTCTGCAGGCTGAATTGGACAAAGGTGTGTTACTACGTATGCCGTGACCCGCGATGTTATTCTTAGATACAAGCCGACATCCTGTAAAACACAATACTATCATGTTTAATTGTTCATTTTTTTCACTTGTTGCCATTTAGTCTTGTGAAGTAAAGATGCAGGTGTCGCGATGATGCTACCCTGTATCCTCACGATTCAACAGTGACAGAAGAATTATTCGCTAAGGCTTAGGCTACTAACAAAAAGTAGTCTAAGTATTCAATCTAATCCTAATATGACCAAGTTATTTCGTCTCTTGTGTTTTCAACGGCTAAATCTCCTCATGCCCTAACCTAACACCTCTATCATCACGACTCTACTTGCTCTCCACCACGACATCGCCCCCAATCTACCAGCTCCATCCCAACTCTGCGATGCCCATACTCCGCCATCCTCAGCTCAATGCTCATCGAGAACTTTTGATCTGCAGTCATCCCAAGGCTGAAACGCCTCCACCTGTCAGGATGAACCTGGTTAGCCATCAAAATCTGCAAAACAGCTCTGTAAAATCTAGACAGCGATTGACCAGGGCGCAATACCACGTCGGCCCCCAAATTCTTCTGATCAAGTTGAAACAGCGGAAATGAGCGACAGCACTGCATTGTTCCCTAACGGCACGGAGCATTTAATTGTGGGAACAAGAATGTTTCATGATCTGCGGGTGGAGTCTCGTTTAATTAGCCCCATGTCAGCTTATCGTCACAATGCATGGGTCAGTACAAGGTGAATAAGAACATATTATACCCAGCATGGCTCGCAAAATCACAGATATCGGGTAATTGACTCACTACGCTCTTTACTTGAAAATCTCCACGATGGTTCCTTCATGGGTTCTTCTTTTCGGTCTCTCCCTCATCACCCCCACACTCGCAAAAGATGAATGCCAACCCGAAACATGGCGAATGGCAGCACTTTCCAGCTCAGGCAGTATAAACTGTCGCATGAGCGAGGTCAGCGGTGCCAAAGTCGACTCCAAGACTTGTGCTACTTTGGCTAAGAAGTGGGATATCACTGTTGAGAAACTTTACGAGTTGAATCCCCGCCTTGAGGATTCTTGCGAGAATGTTCGTCCTAAGATTCGATACTGTGTTGATGGGTGTGAGTTATTCAATTGAGGGAATGGGGTGCGGTGTGTGCTGACTTAGACAGTTGTTGAGCCTCTTCGTGCTTATGATGGCATGTGTGGACCGCAGAATAAGAACGCTACTTGTGTCGGGACGGATAAGCAGTGCTGCAACAAGAAGACTTGGACATGTGGTGACAGCGAGTAAGTCACGGTCCCTCTCCCCATTGTTTCCTATCGCTAACATCTTGCAGGGAGGACTGT
Organism: Fusarium citri; assembly: GCA_004367485.1. Classification (NCBI taxonomy): domain Eukaryota; kingdom Fungi; phylum Ascomycota; class Sordariomycetes; order Hypocreales; family Nectriaceae; genus Fusarium; species Fusarium citri. The sequence continues at coordinate 40,258 of QHHH01000139.1, forward strand.
ACTGTGAACTGCTACGAAGGAAACTGTTACTGAGTCAGATGGGATATCGGAGTTTTGGATGATCTTTTTTTGATGTATTTTACTGATTAATGGGACTTGTTTATCTGAATTCTCGGTATCGCTGAATATAAAATGACCATACAATCGCTACAGCCCGTTCCTCTTATAAGTCGCAATCCAAGCCCTGAAACGGGCGCATTCTCTCATGAGATCTTCGAAGCTCCGAAGGGGATCCTCCTTTTCACGTCTTTTCCGTTCCAAATAAAGCATGTGCCAGATCTCAAGACAACTCGAGTATGCCAATGGACTGCGACCCTCATTATCATTAGCATGACAATCGGGATTTTCACTGCTGAGTAGCCGATAAACAATCCTGACGTGGCCGTTTTCGGACGCATACGAGAGAGGTGTACGTCCCTGCTCGTCCTTGGAATCGATGATGTTCTATACCCCGTTCTGGTTGAGCAGATAGTTGACAGTCTGGAGTGCTCCCGCGCGACAAGCAGCGTGGAGGGGTGTCCTGCCCGAATCGCGGGGATCGCTGAACGTAAGACGTAGTTTTGCGCTTTTGACGATGGCGATGAAGATGGCGAGAGTTTCGTCGGTGGCGGCCCTATTGAGAGGTCCCGGCATGTTCGGTGGTCCTGTTATTCGTAAAAAGGTTAATAAGTGAAAGCCATGATGGAATGTCGACTTACCGATTGTCCAGTCGAAGAACTTGGGCGGCAAATTGACGAGGATTTTGACAATGCTGACATGCCACCTCTCTGTAATGGCCGCGGTCAATAGCATGGATCCCAAGCCAGAGTTCAGCTCTTCACATGTGTGGATAGCGGAGTAGAACTCGTTTGTTTCGCTAGCTCTTCCGTGTTTCAGGAGCAGTTCCTCCTCGGAATCCAAGCAGTAGCGGCTGAGGTCAGCACGGCGATCACTCTAAGTATCCCGGTGCATTTCGGTATGAAGGTGCGTTGAATCCTGCCGAATGGCGGGTTGGCGAGATATATTGATGGTTGTAGATGCTGATGATTATGCTTGGAGTGCTGATGATGTTGATGGAGGAAGAAAGAAAAGGCCGGTGTTGTGGTGACGGTATGTGCCTTGATAACCACCTTCCGTTTACTTAACAGCCCGGTTGGGCGACGCACCTGCCTCTTACCTCTAGTCTAAACCAAGCCACAGAGTTTTAGGAAAACCAGCTGTCGCAAGCATAAGAGACGAAATAGGTTAGTCATCTTATGCCAGTTTAGATAAACATTTAAGGCAGTAGCCTAAGCCTTAGAAAATCCCCCCTAAGGCTGTACTTGGGACGTAACATGGAACCGACACAAAATATACAAACTCCCTCCATTACAGTCTTCTCAATAACACCCCCATCCGTTTAAACCCCTTACTTGACCTCATCGTGCTCCAACCCAGCCTCCTTCGCCTTCTTATCCGCCAACTCACACAAATACGCAAACTCCTCCCCACTGACTTTACTCACACTCAGTCTCGACTGCTTGAGCAACTGCATCGCTTCGAGTGGACCGCCACTCTTGCCCAGCTCTTTCAATTCCTTGAGACCGATGGGGACGGCGAATTTCTTGCGAAATTCGACGTGGACTAAGTCCCAGATTGGCTTCTCCTTGCTGGATTTGGGATCGTAGTATGGTGCGCTTTTGTCGCGGGCGGTGCCTAGAGGTGTGAGTGGATGGGAATGAAGGTGGGTAAGGGAGGACGTACGGTCTTCGGAGTATTCTTTTACGATTTCCATTATGCCGACTATACCTGGTTCTTTGCAGTTACTTGCGTAGAAGAAGGCTAGGTCACCGGCGTTCATCTGTCTCATATTATTCCTCGCTACGAGAGTCAGCATTATTCTCAGAAACCATTTTCAAGTCGAGTAACTCACCAGCATAAGCTCGAATACCGTCCCATCCTTCAGGTTCGGTTTTGGCCTTGAGATCATCGATTGAAAACTTGACGTCAACGCCATTCTCGATGCGTGTTTCTGGTTCGGCTTTCATGAGCCAGTACCATTTGCCGTCATGCTTCTCGCAATTGGGGTTTGTTGTTGGGACATCTGGGGATGGGGATAGAGAGCGTGAGCCAGAGTCCTCTTTCTTTGCCTCCTTCTTTGGTTTCGTTTCCTTTGGTTCTGATTTGGTGGTGTTTGGCGCCGGGCTGCTCTTCTTAGGCGTGGGTTTGGTTTGTTTTGGTGAAGGCTTGGGCTTGTCTTCTTTCTTCACTGCTGGCTTTGATGCTTTCTTTGGTGGACTCTTCTTGATGATAGGGGTAGGCTCAGGTTCAGGCTGGCTTTTGGATGCATTTCTCAAAGATCTTCGCTTTGGGGCAGCATCTTCAGAAGATTCTGGGGCACTTCTTTTTCGGGGAGGCATGATTGATGTAGTGTTTAGTGTTGTGATGTGAAATGTTGAGGTGCGAAACGCTGGTATTTCCTCTAAGGAGTACAGGGGACAGACCAAACACGCGACGCGTTCAAGTGAGGCTGGTGAGCGTGTTAGCCACAATTGATGCTACTGAGCCACACTTTGTGTGAAGAGGGACAGTGCAGGGTAAAGTGACTCTCACGACAACTTTGGCGTTTCTCCCCAATCCTTGGGCGTAATAATACATAATAATTTGGTCTTCAGACGAAGGAAATTGACTTCTTTTTAATCATGATGTTTCTCAACGAACATTTGTTTGCTTTACTCCTTAATCTCATCTTCTTGGACTTTGACACATCTGGTCGTCGTTGCTCCAACGCAAATGCAGCGCTGTTAAACATTCACCACACGGTGAGATGCATAATTTGATGTAAAAAGTCATAACTTCGTGAATTAATCTCTATATGAGATCCAAAATAAAACTCCTGAACAAACTCCGACCGAAGTTTATTCTTCAGTCATCATGTAACCCCAATCTTGTGCCGTTCAAAAAGCCGTCCACCACAAGGTCTCACTCTTAACCCACTCATCCGTCCTATTCCCGCGTTCCTTGATCTCATTCAAACTCTCCACCGCGCGCTCATGTTGAGCTTTTGCGTGTGTATATTGTTGTCGCATCATGTAATATGTCATATAATATGTAGCTATTGACCCGTTAGTCTAATGTGGTTGAAGATAGAGGGACTGTGGTGTGTACCTGCTGCTGTTGCGACGAGTGCTGCTGTGGGTAATGATTTAGCAGCCCTGGCTGTGAATCTGGGCGCTGCTGGCTTTGGGAAGTCAAAGCGGGGAAGGGCTGAACCGCATGAATTCGTTGTCATTTTGGTGATTGTTGTGATTGTTAAACAATTAAAGATGTTTCTAGTGATGTATTTTGTTTGATGTGATTGTCTATACTGAATACAATTGAATGGTGGTGATCAATTTATTTATATTCTCTTGAACCGGATGCTCCCGCTAATGGATCATGTCATGTTGGCTCACGGGGAGTTTACAGTGGAGCAACTCGAACGGTCGCTCTGCTGAACGTGGCGTGATTGAACTGCTGACTTTCCCCGGGACAAGCCACAGCCTCCAAACCAGGTGATGTTGGTCTGAGGTCACTTTTAAAGTTGGTCGTCATTTGTTTTAAGTTTGGCAGGCAGATCGTAGATCTGCAGGTAGATTGTGGTGTGATGCTGTCGCGAAATTTCCCGACGCGGCTAACTGCGACACTTCAATTGAGACTCGCCACTCTTGGTGTCCTGTCAAGCGAAGCCATGGGATGGATCAGATCATGCACGATCAACGCAACAGTCAGATTCGATTGGACGACCTTTACACGTAAAAAAGTTGAGTTATTACTATAAACGATTGACGCTAATTAAAGTTTAGACGATCGATGGCGAAATGACTATACAATTAAATGATTGACCCAAATGCCATCTCGAATGAGCGAGCTCTCAACCCAACACAACCCAAACAAAAGCGTCTACTCCATATGCTTCGCAAACCACTCCAAAAACACATCCGGATTCTCCTGAAAGTGAGTATACCCCTTCGCCCTAACCGTCCCCTCAACCCAAAGCAACTTCTTGTCCTCGACACCAAGTCCATCATACATACTCTGCACATCGCTCTCCTTAGTCAAAACATCATCCTTAACCGAATAAATAAACGTCGGAACCTTGACACTCCCCATAACAGGAATAGGCGACAACTCATCAATGTCAAAACTAGTCTCCATCTTGATCATCGAGTTGACTTGGTCGAATTTGTCGTCCAGACCAAACATGCCCAGTGCTTTCTCGACGAAGGGCCGGTAGGAGAGGGGTTCGGGGACGAGAAGACAGCGGATGTCGGAGAAGATCTCAGGGCGTCGGTCTATGGCGAAGAATGTGGCGATACCACCGAGACAGCGACTAAACAATCCGACCGTCATATCCTTGAGATCATCTCGACTCTTCACATACTGCATCGCCCCAACAACATCCCTACTCTCTAACCGACCAGTCCCGGTAACACCACCATTAGCACTCCCACTCATCCCCGAATTCCGCATATCATACGTAAGAACATTATACCCGGCATCATGCAAGATCTTCAAGTCCGGAATAAAATTCAACTCAAAGTTATTGCCAGTGGCGTCACCGCCTAGAAATGCCTTCCACGGCTCTAGGTGCGTGGGATAGCCGGCCCTGGTGCAGCGGAGGGGGTGGTTGGCAATTATGAGCTTGGTTGAGCCGGGGCTGGGGATGTACCATGCCTCAAGGGGTGTGCCGTCTTCAGAGGGGAAGAAGATGTCTGTGTAGGATAGACCTGCTTCGCTGGGACGGTGGAGGATTGGGGTTGGGATTTTGTTGCGGAGGGGGGCGACGAGGCTTTGCAGGACGCCTTGGGTTTCTTCGGGAGTCATGATGAAGTTGAAGATTGAGTAAGCGATAAATGAGTATTGTCAAGTAAGTTGTGTTGGATATTCAAAAAGTCTACTGTCAAGATTGATGAGGAGTCGTCTTGTATTAATACATCGCAGAAGCAAGAGCGTAAAGAGAAAGGCTACATGGGAATTATTCAGTATTGTTTCCCTCTTTTGGATTGTTTCCCCTTTTTGGCAAAATAAGCTGACATGCATCGAAGGATGAAACTTAACCATCGAGTCTCACCATCTCGGTCTCAGAAGAATTGGGTAGGGTCCTACAGTGATTGATTCGCTGCGAACGTGTGGCGTGGGATGACTGCATAGGCTATCGAGTCTGGACCGGAGTTAAGACGAGAAATAGTCCTACCATGGCTGTATTGCCACCAATAGATATGAGATATGTCAGCTTTGGGGGCCATACCTGCATTCTCGGAAATTCCTACATCACCGAAGCTATCACCTTCCTGAAAGAGTTTACAATTGAACGTTGATTGTGATAGAAATAACTAGATGCTATGAAGATACAACCATCCAATACTATTTTTCCCTTCCGGTAAACAATCACACTCTCCATCCACAACATTCCTACTCCACAGAAACAGCCAAAGCCTTCTTGAGCGCATCAGAGTTCCTCGGCGTGAAAGTAGCCTTGTACCTCCTCGGCATAGCAACAAGACTAGTAGGATCCAAATTCCCAGTAAGAGGATGACAATCCACATCATCAAACTGCTCAATCTTGACACTATTAAGCAATCTCATGTACAACAGATACAGCTCCCGGTTTGCCAGTAAAGAACCGGCGCACATGCGGTAGCCTACGCCATAGGTGAAGAGTGGTGCGTCAGGTTGCTCGAACCAGCGCTCGGGACGGAAGACTTCGGGGTCGGTCCAGACTTGGTCATCTAGATATGTTAGCAAGAGTGGAAGTTGGGGGAGGAGGAGAGGGACGTACCCATGTTGCATGCCCATGCATTGAGGAAAACTACTGTTCCTTTGGGAATTTTAACCCCTTCGTAGACAATATCGCGGATTGAAGCTCGTGGTAGAGCAAGACGGAGAACAGTGTAGTATCGCAGTGACTCCTTGACCAAAGCAACGACATACTCGCACTTCTGATCATCGTTGACATCGCACATAGGCTCCTTCTGACTAAACGTCTTTCCGATTTCGGCAACTGCCTTTTCCTGGATCTCGGGGTGTTGACTCAAGTATGCGACGAACCAAGCCACAAGTGTAGTAACAGTATCCAGCCCACCTGAAAGCATGGTGAGACTAATAGATGTGAGTTCGTCCTTGCTCAGCTTTGCTTCCTTATCCATGATGACGTTGGCTTGAATACAAGGCTTGTAAGTCCCATTTGCAATTCTCTGATCCAGGCCGTCGTTTAGAGCTGTGAGATACTTATCACGTCTTTCTCTCATTTCGCGTGCTTTGGCAGAATGGAAGTTGAACGGGTTCAATCGAAGAAGAGGGATGTAATCTTGGAGATTACCAGTCGTCGATCTGAAGCGGCTGATCTCTTCTTCCACGTGCGTGATTTCGGCAAACATGTCGTCCTTTTGGCTCTTGAGACGAATACCCCAGTTGAGAGTCAGGGCGAGGGATAGAGAGAGGCGCTGAATCATAGGCATGGGGTCCACGGGAGTCTTGCCGCTGTTGCCATACTCGACTAGCTCTTTGATGAAGTCCCGAGTTTCGACATCGAGATGGTCGACGTAGGTTGCTACAGATGGACGGTTGAGAGCTGAAGCTGCGCCCTTGCGACGACGTTTGAGGGAGTCGCTGTAGGGCGATGTCCCAATTGTTGTTCCAGCTGTGTCTGAGAGGATCTGAAGAAGTCAATAGCAATCTACAGAAGGGTGCAATCCAGATGCATACCTTGTGAAAAGTATAAAACTCAGGCCGTGAGCTCAAAGCCTGGGCATTCGCACCAAAGATAGTTCTCGCAGCAGCAGCACTATTAACCACAACAATAGGAATATTGCCAAGCTGGATCTGATAAACGGGGCCATATTTCTTAGCCCACTCGCGATATTTCTCCGAAGCATTGACTTTGATATCACGGATGTTTCCAATCAGAGGTAAGCCTGAGGGGCCGCGGAGGTTGCTGATTCGTGCATTGTTGCGAATGAGTTCGTTGATGAAGACGTAGACCAAAGGTGCTATGAAGAGCGTTATCAAGAGGGATTGGCCTTTATTTTCTTGCACCTGGTGGGTGAGAGAGAGGAGGAGGTTTGCGATCGTCATCTTGTAAACATTCAGAAGCTGCCTCTCAAAAAAGCTCAAGTAGAAGATGAGTGTGGTGTTGATTAGATTGTTGGATTGCTGACTGGCTGGTTCATTTATACCAGGACCAATTCAAGCTTCACAGTTACACTAGCAAGCCACCATCGTTACCCCATACATTAGTGTTCGCAGGGATCGGGATCGGCGGTCGAGACGTTTGCGGGTCTAGAACGGCCGTCTCGGAAATTCGGAATGGTTCCGAAGTTTCCTCAGTCAAAACCCCTCATATACCCACACTCAGTCCCTTTCGCTCGGAACTTGTTTTATTCATACTTACAATGGATGAAATGCAAGAGACTCACTCGGTATCGAAGCCGAAGAAACGGAATAGCGCCGACGCGGACGAGACGACGCCCGGTGTAAGGTCCAAAAGAGGAAAGTATACCTCTGCGGCTTGGTAAGTGGATTAGGCTCTGTTATGACGCGTTGCTGATGATGGTAGTGATGATTGTAAGAAGAAGAAACTCAAGTGTGTGCCTACCGAGAATAACAGCTGTGAGCGATGTGTGGCTGGTGGTTTGGCTTGTACTTTTGCTACGACTACTATTCACGTCAAGGACAAGGATAAACCAGAAGAGTATGTACTCCATATCACACAACTTGCCTTTACTTACAGTAAAATATAGACAACAAAATCCGAGTCTCAATAATGAGTTATCACAACTTCGGCAACAAGTTTCGGATTTGGTGGGCATGGTGAAAGAACTCAGAGAAAGCCAAATCCGTCAACCACATACACAACCACAACTTCACCAACCATCACCAGCGTCTTCAACTTCTCAAATTGCTGCCATCCATAACGCAAACTCTCCCGCAAGTGCTCGTGGTCCCGTCCCCGTTCAACCACAATTCGTCGGCCCAACACGCTCAGCATTCGGCCTCCTCGTAAGCGAACGATCGCTAAATCGCATGGGCATCCCCAAATTCGACTCCATGCCTCCCAGTGGAGCCCAATCACCCATAGAACCTCAAACAAGTCACTTAGGTTTCTGGGATTCCTGTAATGCGAGTGATGTCACCAAGTATCTCGTTCTGTACCAAGAGGAAGTGGACAGTGTGTATCCATTCGTGGAGATTGGGGAGTATATTGCCCAAAGCAAGGAGATTTTACATATCATCCAGGGGAAAAGAGGATTGGATGAGACTCTCTGTGATAAGGACATAGCACTTGCGAGAGTTGCTATGGCTACGGGGATTATACTAGATGAACCAGGTGGAGTTGAACTGAGTGCTGCCATCGTTGAGTCTGTGGAGAACAGTGTGTCGTGTATAGGCAGTCCACAAGCTGACCTCAAGGAGATTCAACTACTCACGATGCTGGTAAGTTTCCCATCCCTTCTTAAGAGTCTTTCCTGACAAATGATTGCAGAGCATATACTACTTTCACGCAGGCGAAGAACTTCTCGCCTGGCGCACAATCGGCATCGCAGCCCGCGAATGCCTCGAAATGGGTCTTCACCGCAAACGCAGCTTGTTCGATAATTTTAAAGACCTTGATACTCGAAGATTGGCCACGCGGGTGTTCTGGTGTGTCTATGTTTTGGATAGACGGTGGAGTTTTGGAACGAGTTTGTCGTTTGCGTTGGTTGATAAGGATGTTGATCCAGATCTGCCAAAGCCGGTAAGTGCTACTGATAGTGGGAGGGAAACGAGGTGGCTAATGTTGCGCAGGATGAAGAATATCTTTATTTGCAGTGCATGGTCGGATATGGACACCTGTGTTCCCAGATTTGGGAAGCGATTCCGCCTTTTGGATCTGCGTCACAGAGTATTCCGGATGATACTGCTGCTGCTCTCGACTTGAAGACGCAGGATTGGTTGGATTCTATTCCTTCTCATTTAAGACTTCGTCATCCAAGACTAGGTCTCGCACCACGCACTCAACCCAGACAACCACATCGTCTTCGAGCCCTGTTGTACCTCCGCGGAAACTACATTCGAATCCTGATCTACAGGCATCATCTCATGAGCACAGCCAGCATTTTAGCCAACCCGCAAAGTGCTTGGCTAGTCGTCGACATTGCGCAAGACACCATTCAAGTTTTGGTACATCTGCATGATACGACGGATATTTATTCACGGCAGCAGAATGTCTTCAACTATTTCCTTCTCAGTGCGCTGGCAGTTATATTTCTGGCTGTCTGCCATGCGCCTGATATGTTTTCGTCGCCATGTAGGAGGTCGTTTTCTAACGCCGTTGAGCTTGTGAGGGGATTGTCAAGACATAGTACTGTTAGTAAGAGGTTGTGGAATAGTATCCGAGGTATGATTCCGCGGATGAAAACGTTTGTTGGAGACCAGGAAGAGAACCAAGAAGATGGGCCTCAGGTTGAGAAGACAGGTGAGGATAACCAACCTGCGCAAGGCACGACGGAGATGGAAGACCAAATGCCAGTACCGATGGCTGAGAATGAGGCCTTCACCTTGGACAACATAATGATGACGCCCGGGGACATATCAAGTTCTGTCCCAGATATGTTCCGGATGACAAACGAATTATTGGATCTCTTCAACGCATTCGGTCAAGGTCAACAATTCTTACAGCCTGTCCCAGGAACGTTTTCCGAAGACGAAGACTTCACGGTTGCAACGGAGCAAGGGAAGGATATATCAATGCGATTCCAAGGTCTTATATAATACTCTACACAACATATACCAATCTACACAACCTCGTTCTCAAAGTATATCATAGCAAATCCCTGATTAACACCCTTCGCAAAAGTCCTCAGTTCCAAATGCGCTTCGCATTGTGTGTCGTAGAAATTGAAATCTTCTTGGGAGTTGAAGCGTGATATGGCGACTACTGTGAAACCCTGGGCGCGTTGGTCTGGGTTTGCCTTTCCGGCTTCGACGGAGGCGATGTATGGTTTTCCGTCCTGGATATGTCAGATATTTGCGAGGGAAGTGTTATGGGTTGATGTACCTTGACAGCCTTTTGGGGCATTTGCTTGTAGAGGTCTACCAGGTGCTGCTGGTCCTTCTCTGAAGGGACTTTGAAGAGTGTTACACGAGTTACTGGCGACATGATGGACTTGGACTTTTGGATTGACGACATATTAAAAGCGTTGAGTAGATAGTCGTATATATATCTACAATCGCGACTCGGAATGTGTGGTGTGTGTTTCCGGACTATTATACACCTCCACTATTGCGGCCCTTTCCGATCTCCCGATTGGGGTTGTAGCTCAAACTCACAGTACCGGAAACTCTAATTGACGAATTATAGTCGTTGAAGAATGGCTTGTAGAGTTTAGTAAAAGTGTAGGAATTCTTAACATGTCTCGTTTCCGTCACAGGGTCTTTTACAGAGCGCCGTGAAGACTTGACGATCGTGCATAGCTTATACGTTCGATGAAGAGCAATATTTCCATGGGTGTTTTAGACTTGGCATAACTTCTGTAGTCTATTTATTCTTAGGCAATTCGCCACTCAAGTAACTCAAACAGTCTAACTAGTTCCTCTTAATAGCAGGCAAAATAGTACCAGAACACTCCCCAAAGCCAACAATCCCATCCTCACTTTCTCCTGCCCAACCAGTGATAGTAATAGTATCGTCATCCTGCACAAATTTCCTCTCTTCTCCTCCTTCTAACTGCACAAGAACCTTTCCGCCTTGGGTCTGTTCAAGAAGACTTCCCTGTGTACCAGGCTCAAGACCAGAGATGGTTCCAGAGCCGAGTAAGTCTCCCGTGCGCAGGTTGCAGCCAGAAATGGAGTGATGCGCAAGCATCTGAGCCCAGGACCAGACAAGATTTTTGGAGTTTGTCTGGACAATCTTGGTTGTGTGACCCTTGGCGGCTGTGGACACGTTAGCACCCATCTCTCTGTAGTAACGGGACAGTTGCAACTTACTAGTAATGGAGACATCAAGATTGAGATGAAGAGTAGAATCCTTCCTCTTCTCATCGAGATACTCCTTCAAAGGAACATCATTGACCAAGCCCTCTCCATGAAATCCCTCCAACGCATCCGCAAGCACAACCCAAGGGCTAATACTCGTACCGAAATTCTTGGCGTTAAAGGGCCCCAACGGAACATACTCCCACTGCTGGATATCCCTCGCGCTCCAATCATTCATAAGAACATATCCGAAAATATGCTCTTGTGCATCATCAACCGGGATTGGCGCTCCCAGTTCGTTGCCCTTGCATACAAACATACCGAGCTCCAGCTCTATGTCCAATCTGGCACAAGGCTGGAATACTGGGTCTTTAGCCTGGGGGTTGGGCAGGACCTGCCCCCAAGGTCTGTGCAATGGTGTACCGGATACCACGACAGAACTTGCGCGACCGTGGTATGCAACGGGCAAATGATTGTAGTTTGGCTGAAGAGCATTCGCAGCACCGCGGAATAAAGTACCTACAGTCTGCGCATGGTTCCGCCCAGCGAAGAAATCCGTATAATCCCCAATATTAAGCGGCAGATGCGTCTTAACATCAGCGATAGGAATTAAAGCCTTGTTTCGCAAAGATTCATTATCCTTTAGAAGTTGAGGATACGGCGTTTCTTTGTGAAAGATTTGTTGAAGATAGCTTCTTGTGGCGCGATGGACGGGTCTTCCGAGCGCAGCAAAGTCGTTCAGCGTGGTTTGGGAAAACACGGAGAGCTTATCTGCTGGGAAGTCGGATAATTTGGAGAAGCCATTGTTTTGGGCAAAAGTGGATAAGTCGAGGACGTGGTCGCCAATTGCTATGGCTGGACGGCGTGTTGAGTGGGTTGACGACGAAATTATGCCAAAGGGAATGTTGGCGAGCGAGAAGTGGCTCTTTGAGGGAATTGGTAGCCAGGATGCCATTTTGAGAAATGATTCGATTAGAAATTTGATGAAGATGTAATTACTTGGAAATTATTTCAAATCGTCTGGAATATCAAGTCTTTTTCTTATTCAGGACGTCTTCGTGGTGGAGACAATTCCGAGTGTCCAGTGTCGTGTCGATCAGCGCTCGGAAATCTCACTTCATTCCGAGACCCGGGTGATCGGTCGGCAATTCGGCCTCGAGGGGAGAACAAACAAGTCGAGATAATCACCCGGGAATTTGTGTATATTTATCTATCTAATCTACCTGACATGTTTTGTCCTGTCTCAGGACACAGCCATTCAAAATGCCCGTCACCAATTTTTCTAGTCCTGACAAGTATACCTACTTGAACGGCTTCGATTCATTCCACGAGTCAGTATCCGTTTCCACCCACTCCATATCTCCCTTTATTAATCCCATTAGATCGGAGTCCATTCAAGGTGCTCTTCCAATCGGTGCCAATTCCCCTCAAAAAGTACCCTACGGTCTGTATGCCGAGAAACTCTCCGGCACAGCCTTCACAGCCCCACGTCATGAAAACAAGCAAACTTGGCTATATAGAGTCCTCCCGTCGGCATCACACTCAACATACAAACGCTTCGAAGATGCAGCGCCTTCTCTTAAAGCAAAGCTGAACTATGTCCCGCAGCAGTTACGATGGGATCCTTTTGACATCGATGAGAACGTCGATTGGGTCCGTGGCTTGAACCTTGTCTCTGGAGCCGGAGATCCTACTCTCAAGACTGGTATCGGAATTTACATCTTTTCTGCTGGTCGAGATATGGATGAGAAAACGGCCATGTATTCCTCCGACGGCGAGATGCTCATTGTTGCGCAACATGGCGTGTTGGATATTCAGACGGAACTGGGACGTTTACTCGTTCGTCCTAATGAGATAGCTATTATTCCCCGTGGTATTCGATACCGCGTTACACTTCCGTCTGGCCCTGTCAGAGGCTATATCCTCGAGCTGTATCAGGGACATTTCCAGTTACCGGAGCTGGGACCCATTGGATCCAACTGTCTTGCTAATCCTAGGGACTTTCAGATTCCTGTTGCAGATTTCGATGAGGATACAAAGTCCAAGTGGACTATTCTGAATAAGTTTAACAATGATCTCTTTGTCGCGGAGCAGGGACATACACCTTTTGATGTGGTTGCGTGGCATGGAAAGTAAGTATAGCATCCGTTCCAGATATGACCTTGCTAATCAGCTTTTGACAGATGTGAGCATTACTAGCATTTGGCTCTATGGGCCGTGCAGGTTGTATGCCCGTCACTAACACGTATAGTTTACCCATACAAATATGACCTAGGCCGCTTCTCCGTCATCGGCAGTATCTCCTTCGACCATCCCGACCCATCAATCTTCACAGTCCTAACAGGCCCATCCGACCATCCCGGCACAGCCGTAGCTGACTTCGTCATCTTCCCACCCCGCTGGCTCGTCCAAGAAAACACCTTCCGGCCCCCATGGTACCACCGTAATACCATGTCCGAATTCATGGGTTTAATCTGCGGTCAATACGATGCCAAGACAGGAGGTGGCTTCCAGCCCGCTGGAGCCAGTCTGCATAATGTCATGACGGCGCATGGACCGGATGCTGATACATTTGAGAAGGCGAGTAATGCGGAGTTAAAGCCTATGAAAGTTGGGGAGGGAAGTATGGCTTTTATGTTTGAGAGTAATTATATGTTGGGGATTACGGATTGGGGACTTGAGACTTGTCAGAAGGCTCAGCCTGATTATAATAAGCATAGTTGGGAGGAGTTGAAGGTGCATTTCAAGAGGCCGTCTTGAAAGGTCTGTAAGCCTGGACAAATAGTACTATATTTGAGTCTTTCCCAGGCGTAAGTCCCGAGGTATACAGATTGGACAGATAATACAATTGAGTTTCTGAATGGTGAATTGCAGTATTTGAAGGTGACGTAGAGAGGCAATGTAGTGGAGTTGGGTAATGTGCCCCAAGAATGCCAACACGGTATCGTACCCATATCATCCCGGGACTGCAGGTTATCTTCCTTATCGTTGCGTAGCCTGCACCGACGTCTATCAACGAGAGGAACCGTTATCTGACCCACGTCTAGCCACTTATTTGGACCATGTGGATATCCCCGTATCGAATCTGGGGTTCGTTCTCCCACGCCTACCGGCCAGTTTCGTGTCAATTCCGAAACCGATTCCACACCACCTCAATTGCCCAACCACGGACTACATATTCCCGTATCATCTCAATTTGCATGATAGGCAAGACTGACGTGGCTTCGGAATCAATGGAATCGATATAGACACCGGCATGCCACAGCCGTTTGGATCTAAAACGCGGGGTAAACCCTTGTCAGCCATATCTCTTCCCAAGCCCAAACAAACCTAGCACGATCGCCACTCGCACTTTTTGTCCCAAAATGGAAAGCTATCAGTCTAGGGTTGCCATCGCGTGTACTTGGTCTAAGCGTGATAAGACAAACACGCTGAGATAAATAGGTCAGCGATGGACGAGCAACGACTCCTGAACAAACACATCAATCATGGAAGTAACATCTCCTGCACCGACAGACAATGAGAAACAGTTGGGTTATGGCAATCCCAACAGCCAGACTCTTGAGAGTCTTGGTTATGCGCAGGAAGTAAAGCGCAGGTTCTCTCTTATGGCGATGGTAGCTACGTGTGTGAATCTCATGTGCACGTGGGAAGCCCTTTCCAGGTAGGTTCTCTCACTCCTCATTGACAGATTCTCTGATACTGATGACGATAGTACTCTTGCTGCTGGGTTGGTGAGCGGTGGACCTGTGGCTCTTGTATACGGGTCTATCGCCGCCTTTGCTGGGTCGATCTGCGGCGCCATGTCCCTTGCAGAGCTGGCATCTAGGTAGGCATCATAACCCCCAAAAGCCATTGGCGTACTAACAATTATCAAAGCTTTCCTACGGCTGGCGGACAATACCATTTTGTTGCTAAATTGAGCCCAAGAGCGACACGGCCGTTGACAAGTTGGTTCGCCGGATACATCTCGTGAGTTACCAACGATTCGGTGTACGCATAACATGGCTAACAACAAGCCCACAGAACTCTAGGCTGGATCTCCCTAGCAGGTAGCGCTCCCTTCCTAGCCGGAACCCAAGTTCAAGGCCTTATCGTCCTGAACAACCCCGACTACCTCTTCGAACGATGGCACGGAACAATGCTCTTCTGGGCCATCCTCATCGGCGCCGCAGCAATCTGTATCCTCTGCAGCAACGCGCTCCCCCTCATCGAAAAGCTCACACTGGTTATCCACGTCGGCTTCTTCGTTATCATCATAGTAACAATGGCCGTTGTATCACCTACCAAGCACACCCCCGCATTCGTCTTTACAAAATTTGAGAATAATTCTGGCTGGGACAATGATGCTGTTGCGTGGAGTATTGGGCTTTTAAGCTCATGCTACGTTCTTATCGGGTACGATGGAGCGACGCATTTGAGTGAGGAGATGGATAAAGCCGAGACTGGTGTTCCAAGGGCTATGGTTGGTTCAATCTTGATCAATTGGCCACTCGGTTTCGCGTTTCTTCTTGTCGTCCTGTTTTTCATGGGCGATGTTAATACAGCGTTGACCACACCTACTGGATTTCCCATCATCCAGATCTTTTATAACATGACGGGAAGTGTTACGGCGGCTACGTGCTTGGCTGGTGCTATCACTGCCATGGCGGCGTTGTCGACTGTTCCGCTAATTACTTCGGCTGCTCGTATCATGTGGGCTTTTGCCAGAGATGGAGGTAAGCACGATCAAACTCTTGACGAGATTAATCCATTACTAACAAGTCAAATAGGTCTTCCCTTCTCACAACATATCGCCAAAGTGGACAAACGGCGCGAAATCCCGACTATATCCATCATGGTCGTTACCTTCCTTCTCATCCTACTTGGTCTGATCAACATCGGCTCTACAACAGCTTTCAACGCGATCCTTTCCCTCGCCGTTGTCAGCTTACAGATTTCCTACCTCGTGCCTATCATTCTCCTCATATGGCGTCGTCTTTGTCGACCTGAGACATTGACCTGGGGACCGTGGCGTTTGGGCAAGGCTGGACTGTTCGTAAATGTTGTGGCGGTCATTTACTTGACTTTTACTTCCATCTTTCTTCTGTTTCCTCCGTTTAGACCCGTCACGGCGGCAAACATGAACTATGCCTCGGTTGTTCTCGGCGGCGCTCTTTTGTTTGGGTGTGTTTACTGGCCGTTGAAGGCGAGGGGGAGATATATTGGGCCTTTGACTGGTACCGAGGTACTGGAAGGTAGGCTCAACTAGAGTGCTCGAATAGTAATCATATTCACTCTGAGGAATAGTATCGCAGTCCTTCTTATAGTTACCACATTAATATTTATTGGTCTCTCATTCGTCTTACGGAGTCCCGTAGGGTATCAGAAGAATTGACTGTCGTGAGTAAGAGACAAGATAATTCAATCATCTTACGTGGGCTTAGAGAAGTATTTAAGCTACTTAACCTAAGCCTTAGAAGACATCTCTTCTGTTACTTATTACTTAGGGAGTATCATCTCGGATCAAATCATGAGATTAGGTTCACCAGGAGATCCGCTTTGTTCGTTATCCAACCAATCCACAACTGATGACTTATCGAAGCCTCCACAGACCAAGCCATATCGGAACCTAGTTCCGTGTTCCGGCTGGAAACAAACTTGACACTTACACTGACAATGAGCTCGATGATAACAAGACAATACCACCGTTGAATCCCTACCTAACGGTTGATATGACCTGTTCCTATATATTGTTCGATTACTCAGCTTTCTTTGAAACATGACGGAGCAAGCTTCGGCACAACCAGGATGGCATTCCAGATGTGTTAAATCGAGGAGTAAGTAGTAATACCAATCTCATTGTTTCAGTCACTAACACCTCTAGGCGGATGTGTCACTTGCAAGAAACGGGTGGGTCTCTAGTCCCTCTACCGATTCAGTGTTACTCTTACTCATATCTCAGAGGCTCAAATGCGATGAAACAGAGCCTTCTTGCACGCGCTGCATTAAATCGGGGCTTACATGCCCAGGTTACAATAAGCCCGTCAAATGGTCAACTAAATACGAAATAAATTACAACCATGATTCCAACTCCTCATCTAGCAATCAGCTCGCACTCTATACGCCGAAAGATGAATCGTCGATCCTTCTGTCACATTATTATTCTGATATATGCCAAGTAGCTTCATCCTTCGACTCATCACAGAATCCGTATCGGTCTATCTTAACAGAGATGATACGCGACTCTCCTGTGATTTTTAATTGCGTCATGACCATGTCTGCGTCGCATATCTCACAGGTTGCGAATAATGGCTCGACACATCTCATCTTTCAAACGGAGGCTATTTCGCATATATCGAAAGGCATTACCGAAATGGATTCTGGATCCAAGACCAGGGACGATCTCTTACTGGGTATCATCCTTCTGGGCATGACGACGGTGCGTAAGAGAGCCTGTTACTACTTGCGCGACTAACCAGATGACAGAGTTGGCATGATCCTTCTTCTCTGGGTCTCTGCCACTTCCACGGTGCTCCTCAACTCTTCCGTATCTGGATGGCACAGATTGACATGACCCAGTTACAACTTCCAACCTCTTACACACATCGTCTGATAGTTTCATCTATGGTGTACTGGGAAGTCATGGCGGCATGCTTAATCGACCAGGATATCAGCGATCTCTCATACCTCGACATTTTCAGCACTCAACCGCGCATATTCTTCTCATACCCCTGTCCCTGGACTGGAGTCGGTACTGGGGTTCTTATACATCTCTGCAAATGTATAGCTCTTGTACGAAGGCATCGTATCAACTCCAATGCCCCATTGGTCGACGAGGCTTTCGCTCTTCTTCAAGGCCTTGAGATGACGCATATTCCGACCGTTGATGAGATACAGGAAACTGCGGATCTATTCACTCCTGCTGATCACTTATACAAGATTGCGTTGTGTCATCGACTTATCGCCAAACTTGAACTTTACAGGGCTTTCCCTGAGCTTCACCAGGTATTCACCCAAATAGCGATACAAATTGACCACGGCCGAGAGACACAAGAGTTAGCCATCGAAATTCTAAAAATAATGGAATCTATCCCAGATAATTCCCGAACCATCGCCATCCAAACACTCATACTTTTATCAGCAGGTAGTTCTCTTGCACCAGCCGGGGATATCACCATGGGGTGGAGGAGGTTCGTGATGGATAGGCTGCACAGGTTATACCATCGCCTCAGGCTACAGACTATAAATCAAGCGGCTGCGATTCTGAAGGAGGTCTGGTTGCGGAAGGATGCGGGCTGGGGAAGCCATGTTCATTGGATGGCGGTGATGGTTGATAACAAGCTAGAGACCATTCTCGGATGAATCTCAAGGTACCTTACTCTCAATGTCCGAATCGCCGTGCTATGCTTCGGAAAGCAAGTCGGAAACAGATGAACGTTCCAGATAGCGGACCTTCGGCTTCTTCCAAGACAGGGCTGGAATGGGGGGTTACATTATCATTACGACTCGTATCTTGCATCTCATACCGTATATCATAGTGATAACATGGAATTGACACTCGGTACGGCATCGGAAAGATGGGGTAGCTGTCAGATGGGTGGGCACCTCGCACTTTTAGTCTACAACGGGTAAGGCCTGTTTCCTTAGCACGGTGGGAGGCTCCACTACTCACAGAGCCGCTTTCAAGTCTAGCGGAACTTCGGACTTTTCGTAAAGCAGACGTTGGAGAAGAATGAAGTGATGATGGATATAAAATGACAATTTACCACCACAATTCAGTATACTTCATTAACATATCTCAAATTCAATTGTTTCTATCAATCACGTCTTACAAAATGGCACCATCAGCTATCTCTAACAACCCAGAGTTCGTCCCCGTCGCCGACTGGCCTACTCTTGAAGCCATGGCCGACGGCTTCAGGGAACATCTCATGCCAGCAACCACCAAACTCCAGAACAAAACCATCACACATACATTCGACAACGGCATGAAAATATCACACGCTTTTGACGGTGACTCTCTCACCTGGACAATCCCTGAAGGTCAAGACAGTGGCAAATCTGGCAAGGCAGATTATGAAGCTTTCGAAGTCAGACCTGATATTTTCCTCATCGACTTCCTCAAGCCAGACTACAATGAAGTGGTCACAATGATTGTAGATCTTAGTACTGGACAGGCTATTACTGGTGTCTCTGGTTTTAAAGAGGTAGCTGGTGAGCGTCGAACGTACACAGCCTTCATGAACGCAACACACTCCTCGAACACCCCCGTCCAACCCTATCCCACCACAGAGGATCTAATCGGCAAACACGTTCTCTACCGCTACTCCAACAAAGATGCTTACGAACACATCTACCTGAACAAGGGGACCTTCGTATGGCACTGTCTCGGCGGAGCGGAAAGGGGACTTGCGGATGTCGAGGAGTGCAAGACGCTCAAGCTGCGGGATAACTTGTACTTGTTTTTCTGGACGGAGACGGTTCAGCCTGTTGAGAGTATGGTTGTTATTGATTTGGAGCATATGAGGTCTACGGGACGGTTTTATTGTTGGGATCCCAAGCCCAAGGAGGCTGTCCATTTGAGGTTTGGGAGTCTTGCTACTGTTTTGGCTCAGACGTCGCCTATGGAGACTTTGAGAAAGGTCTCGGGTGGGAAGTCGTAGTGTGTAGTTTTGTCGAATAGTATGTTCATTATTCATTCAGCTAAACTCCTAAACTCCATAAATAAGTCAACAAGTAAGCCTTTTCGTACTCTGTGCTAGTGAATCGCCAGTCTGTTCTCATTCTAGTCAGACTCATCAGGCGAACGATACACGCCGCGTGAAACCACACTGTTCTCAGTCGAGTCTCGAAGATGAAGTCCAGACTATTAGTCCACAAGCAACAAACTCTTCGTAAACCCAACAGTCTCCTTAATTTGATTCAGCATTCCAGCATGGATCAGAAGCCCGGCCTGATGATTCCTCATAACCTGCAGCGAATACGAGCCCTTATCCTCCCAACACTCATCATCAAGCTCATCCAGAAACATCTTCACATGCGACGCAACATCATACAGGATCTCAGCATCTAGTGTCGCAAACTGGGCGTACGTAATAGATTCTGGACATTTCGTGTCGCTGTCGATCCACTCGGACGGATTGTTGGTGAGAACCTTGGCGATGGCTTGGACCACGGAGACTGTTGAGTCGAGGATCTCGTCGTCTATTGTTTCGGGGAATTCGGGGCTGTTCTTTAGACGTCTGAGGAAGTGGGCCATTGTGATGAGGTGGTCTTTGAGGGTGTAGAGTTCGTTGCGGATGCGGGAGATGGTGGGGTTGGGTGGTGGACGACGGGTTTCGTTTGGGGAAGATTCGACGGTGGCGGGTGGAAAGCCCATGTGCTTGGTTCGAAACTCATTGAAGTCACTGCGCATATCAGTAAATAAATCTCAGGAACGGGAACAACTTAACTTACACCTTCATCATGGGGAGAAACTCCGCAAAAGAATCACTCATCTGCCCCAGCGCCACACCATACACCCCAAGCTTCTGATTCACACGGAGAGGAATATCGCAAGCCTCCAAGATATTATCATCCTCAGGCTCAAGACACTTTAACTCCACCATTGTTCTATGGAGGACTCTGGTTAACTCGGCGAACATGTCGGATACCTCAGGGCTCAATGGAATCTGAACCATGCCTTGTTGCGCCGTCCAGTGTTTAGCGTAGACGTCTAGCATCGACTCCAGCTCCTCTGCTTGCGCGGATAGATGGTCGCATGTTTGTCGGATTTGGCTCATCGTGGAGATGCGATGGCCGCCGAGCGCGTGGGCGTATTGAGAAATGTTGGAGAGAAGGGTTATGGTACTGGTGCAGGTTTTGTGGTATTCTCTCGGATCTTCGATGGGCGCGGTGTTTTCGTTATCATTCTCATTTTGTCCATCTTCATCTTCTTCGTCGTTCTTTTGACTCTGTTCAATGTAGTAAGAGAGAAGGGATCGAGGCTCGGTATGCGTCGATGATTGTTGGCGTTCCTTGCCCTTGGCTGGTTTGCCGTCGTCATTCTCGGTTTGTGCGCGCTTCTCATCCTTCAGTCGCAAAGGAATCTCTTGTTTTGTTCTGGAGATTGTTGAGGTGGTGTCTTGATGTGGAAACTTCGGCGGGGTTTCATCGTATGGCGGGGGTTCTGATAATGGGACATTTGGACAAGCATTCGGTACGGAAGAGGCGACTGATGATGAAGACGCGACTCTTGTTGATGAAGATGCGACCACTGTTGATGATGAAGCTACTCTTGTGGATGAAGAATTGTCTGCTGTTGGTTCACTCGCCTCATCTCTCAGTCGCAGCGGCAGTTGGACCGCTGGGGTGACGATTGCAGGGGTCTGGGCGTCAAGCGGGGCAGTGGGTGATGTTGAACCTGACTGTTCGTCGAAAGAGATAACAGAGGCTGCGCTGTCGAGCTCTTCCCAGTCGTCGCTGATGGATCCTGGTCGATCGGTTGGCATGTTGATAGTTGTACTAGTCATGTTGATGTTTTTGGAGATGATTTCTTGATGAAAAACGGAAGAAATGATGGTCGCCTGTTGTCATGGCTGATTTAGGCAGCCGTCGCCTTTGGTTCGAGTGAATCTGCCTTATGTCAGCAGGTTACTGTGTCACTGCCACTGACGGTTTTCGCATTCAATTGGAGGGAAGGTGATCATCATTTCACCCAATGAAAGAAGGCTAGAGATACAATAAAATTATCACGGTACGATTGCGAAGGTCAATCACGGTCATGCGATGAGCAAAACATAGATAAGATCAAGGTATAAAATTAAACGAGCTAATGAACCTTGACGATTCATACCTTGTACCACTTCTCAAACACATCCAAACCCTCAACTAATATACAGAAAATCTTCACTGTCTAGCAGTAGAATTACTCATTCCCTCGACTACCATAATTGATGGAAGCTTAGAACTTCAGCTGGCGAGCGTGACGGCGGGCCTTCTTGGCCTTGCAGCCAGCCTTGGAGGCAACGGGAGTAGGAGCGGGGGTAGTGATAGGCGCAGGGGTAGTGACAGGCGCGGTACCGTTGGAGGGGGTGGTGGGAACAACAGGAGTGACAGGCTTGGTAGAACCAGAACCAGAGCCAGAGCCGTACATAGCAGGACCGGGAATCTCGTACTTGGTGGCGCCCGAGTAAGGGTCGAAGAGAATACCAGGCTCAGAGTCGGTGTAAAGCTCAGTGGTCAGAGTGCCCTCAGGGTTGTCGGTTCCGGAACCAGTGATGTCAATGTTGAAGCACTGGGGGTAGTTCTGAGCACCGTTCTTGGAGCCAGCGCCGTGAAGAGCGATGATCTCGTGACGGAAAACGTAGCTTCCGGCAGCGAGGGTCTCGGGGACGGTGGTAGTCCAGGTGTTGTTGTTCTTGATAAGATCGGCAGCAGCCCAAGTTCCGTCAAAGCCACCAGCATCGATCTTAACCCACTTAAGCTCAGCAGGGTCAGCAGAAGTGCACTTGCCCTCGCACTTGGCAACGTAGGTCAGGACGGGACCAATGTGAGACTCGGGCCACTCAGACCACTGGAACTCAACGGAGCCACCAGCCTTGACGCTGGCGGAGGTCTTGCCGGGAGCGGACTTGATGTGGCAAGCAATGTCAGAAGTTCCGAAAGCATCGGGAGCGACGAAGCCGTTGTCGAGGTTCTCGGCGGACCAGGCGGCCTGGACGGGGGCCTCGCCACCGTTCTTGACCTTGTAGTAGGACTCGAGGTTGTAGCCGGCCTGGTAGACGCCGTCGACCTTGATGCCGGTGACGGTTCCGTGGGCGAGGACGGAGGAGGCGAGGGCGCCGACGAGAGTAGCTGCGATCTTGAAAGACATTGTGATGATTTCTTTTGTTTTTTTCTTAAAGAATGAATGTGAAGTAGGAAGTAGGTAGTAAACGAGTGTGATAGACCGGCTTCACACAGAAAAGAATGAATGAAAATGAAGAAAGAATGGATGCGTTTGGAATGAGAGACCTAAGCTGAAGAAACAACAATTGAATTGGCAACATCTTGATGTATATATATTCACAGCCGCGCAAGCATTTGCGATCTCTAATCTCATGTTTCCGAGTATCGATGTTTTGTCTAGTCGTCTGCAGGAACAAATATCCTCCCAGTGGTGGAATTGTCCCTGGTTTCAGTTTCGTGGAGTCAATTCAGGTACCCCTTCTTGCCTTGCAGCACCAAGCGCGCGGCTCACCTGTCAAAGATTAATTGTTTGGACAAAAGAAGTGGGGGCTGTGTTACAGAATCAGTTCGGATGAAAACATTATCGCTGTTGAAGAATCTTGCTGGGGGAAAGATTCGTATGGACTTCGGATTGTTTCTTAGTACGCGTATAAGGCACGGGGATGAAACAGCTTGGGAAGTCAGCTCCGCGCCAAGAATGCTTCTCCCGAGGTTTGTTTCATATTAATAGATTACGCGTATTCGAGGCGAGAGGATGTCATGTCGACTTCAAGGTCTGACGGATCTTGATAAACACTTTATTTCCACGCGTTTAGATCTACAAAATTAAGTTTATCATGTGGATGAGTTTAGTTTTCGTAAATCTTAGAGATTGCAGCGTCTTTGGGCCAACAAAGCCAAGGGCTAGACCGTGTACCTGACGCTAGATAATAAGGCTTACAAGCTAGTTCCACAGTGGATAGTTCCTCCGTAGCGAAATGTGATGGCGATTAACGAGAGGTCCTTTTACGTAGCTTCCCACCTCCCGAATCATCATCCCTGTTGACACATCGCGGACCATTCTCTTTTCGTGGTATTGATTCGCGAACCTCTCCACAGATGGTACGAGAGTGACATAGTCACTCTGTGATAAAGACCTCCAACCCGGTCGCATTAATTAGACGGGTAAGTATTCAGAAGGTTGTACGGATATAGAATACAACTGTTGTAATTTATATTGGTACTTGTCGCGATGTACGAATGTATTGCTTCAGCAAATAACAGCGTAATCAATCTACTAAGCTAATTGAAAGGAAGACATAACATATAATACGTGCACTAGTTGAATGGGTTGAATGATGCTCCCTACTCGCTTTGTTCAAGATCCCGTGAAGAATGTACGGATTGTTCGCTACCAACCCTATAGCCCTTATGATGTCTCATCGTTAGATCAGATAAGATCAGATAAGAACTTCTCAGTATTGCACAGATCTCCGAAAACGTATTATCACTTAGTATTCGTACCCTAAAGTTCTAACTTTATTTTCGCTCCAGATTCTGCCAGCAACTTGATAACAACCTGATTCCCACTAGCTGTTGCGTGATCAAGAGGAGTTTTGCCCGTCCCGTCCAGTCCATTTATATCCGCCCCGGCTTCAATAAGCTTCTTAGTAACTCCTATCGCTCCGCCCATCGCGGCGTAGTGCATTGCAGAGTGACCATAAACATCTTTCATTTCAATATCGACCCAACTGCGTCGTATAAATAAATCAACGATCTTTTCGCAATTTTCGAACGCAGCATTGAAGAAGAAATGACTAGGGTAATCTCTATGTTGTGCCTCAAGGTTTGCACCCATGTTAACCAATATCCCGACCGCGTCAACTGAGTCGCGATCCAGAGTGCAGGCAAGAAATGTCCGATCACCCGTCAACTCGTTGGGGTCCATCCCCCAAGCGATTAGCAACTCAATGACTTTTGATCTTCCGGCTTCAGCGGCACAGTGCAATGCATTTCCATACCAATTGGACAAGTAAGGATTGGCTCCACGCTCAAGGAGCAACTTCACAGTCTGGACATGACCACTGCTTGCGGCCATGATGATGGGTGTGCCACCCATCTTTGTCAACTCATTGACATCCTGCATCCCGCTATCAAGGAGTGTAACGACAGCAAGTGCTAGTCCGTGGCGGCTCGAATGGTGAAGTGGCGTGTAACTCCTACATTCCGCGGAGTTCCAATACAACCTTCGTCGACCTAGTGAATAATGATAGACTTGATTTGCTGAAGCTGTTGCCGCAGGAGATGTGAAGAACCTGAACAATGTAGACTGGACTTCAACGTCGCTTTCTGATTCTTTCGTATGATGTCCCCAAAACCTTGCTGCGTATTCGAGGAAAGGGTAGGATTGCATTCGTGACTCTATCTCGTCCTTTGTGGACCATGGACCCTCCTCGAAGTCCTCGAACATCAGATACTGTAGACATTTGCAAGCAATTATTTCCTGGGCGTGTGGAAACAGGATTTCTTGGTGAGCATCCACGTATTCTTGAATCGCATGGTGTGCCACTCGGATGTAACCCTCCTAATCGATAACAACCAACCCTTGGCAGGACTCAATAATTACTCTGGCGCAAGGACGATAGTTGGAGTTGACTACGTTTCGATTCTTCTGGATTGCCAAGGCATCGCTGACCTCTGACAAGGTCAACGGTCGTGCTGCATGGGCCAGCCACATGAGGATTTCCATCCCGATGCGACTGTATCCTTCTTGTAGTCCTTGGATGCGAGATATCGCATCTTCGAAAGCGCCACCGAGGCTGTGAGATAAATGTTCAAGTTTGTCTTCCATGTCACCTTGGGTCGGCTGTTGTAATACAGTACGAAGTTGAAGAACTGGGAGGAGAAACCTGAGCAGGTTACTTGATATCCATCTAGAATAATCAGAAGTAGAAAGACGGGACGAGAAAGCAGCTAAGAGCAATACATACATTCCCTCTGCACCTTGCGTCAGTTTCTCGACCAGCCTTGTGGCGAAATCAGGGTCGGCTCTGTACCTTATGCTCTGCCGGTCTAGCTCATGGTTGAGATACGTCTTGATATCTCCCTCTTGAGCTTTGATCTCAAGTGTAGGGCAATGCTCAAATATCTCAGCAAGATCCTGAATATGAGGGCGGCTCGTTACGAGTAGCCGAACATTATGTAGCTGCGATACCTGGCTGATAGACTGTAGAAATGATTTTCTCTGTTCAGAAGCACATTCATCCAAAGCATCAAATACCAGATATACGCTTCCGAGCCCCGTCGCGATGTTTGTCATTATACTTTGACAATCATCAAGAGAAAGTTGTCCTCTCGCGCTGCGTGTTTTGTGCAGTTGAGCCAGATTTTCTGGGACCTCGGGAAGTTTCTCCAAAAGCTGTCTAAGGATTGAAGACAAGACTGCTAATGCACCTTGACGATGCCTATCCTGATGGTCAAAATAGAAGAATGCCGTGTGGGACGGTTGACCCGAATCAGAGCTGATAAGATCATCGATGATGAACGATCTAGAGATGGTATCAGTATGTACGATGCGTAATGCTATAGACGATAGAATTGGTCGTACACAAGATTTGTTTTGCCAGAGCCTTGAATGCCATGACAAAAGAGGACATTAGATGCGGCCTGGCCATCACGCCATGTGATATACTCATCTGTCTGCACGATCCAAGTACCTGTATCCTTTACCCTCGAATATTGCAGTGCGCAGTGCTTCTGAGAGTAATTCGCGCTTGATACCCAGTCCAAGATAATCCTCCTTGTCTCCCGATCCGAACTATCTTGAAGAAATCTCTTCTGATCCTGAACGGCGTTATAGATCTGGGACGTCGTTTCATGGGTCGACCTGGCCAGCTGGAATTGGTCCAGCTGTGTGCTCATAATCTTCAGCATGTCATCTGAAGCTCGCGAAAGGAGTCTGCAACCGTCAACTGAAAGGGCGAACTGGATCCAAGTCGTAAAATTCCGCAATTCTTGGACAGCTTTCTGATGCTCCTTCTCACTGAAGGGCCATAAAAAGCGGCTCCTCTTCCCATTTGCTCCCTGACCAAGTCGATTACATAATGATTGTAATTTTGCCTCGCACGCTGCCCTGCACGACATCAAGACTGAGTTCTCGCTGAATAGTACATGAGTGTTGGTCAGGGTCTCGCTTTTGAGAAAGACCTCTAGGTTTGCGATATTGGATTGTAACGCTTCGAGCTCTGTGATCAGGGTGGTAATTGACTCCCTCCTTGTTCGGACAGAGTCCATATACGACTTTGCGCTGGAAATTGCTTTCGCAATTAGCGGCAAGATGCCAGCAATGCCGAAAGACAAAGAGAGTGGATCCATTGCTAGGGCCGTTGAGAAAATGGCTCGGGATCTGGCAGGAGATACTATCTATCTGTTGTTCCTCCAGATTCGCTCCCGAAAATATTGTCCAGGGATGATTCTGCGATAATTGACGCACGAAACCGAAACTTAACATATAACCATGTCTGGACCTTCTGTGGCTTTAGTAGTTGAGCGATACTGTTCGTTGCGCTAATTGGGAATGCTATCGTTCGTCTTAAGCTGGACGAAAGGTAGGGTTCCAAAGTGAGGGGTCAGGCTGAATTCTTCAAAGTGCAGAGCCTCAATTTCAATCTCCATAAACTCGGCTATGCAAGCCCCATATTGTAGGTGATTGGACGAGATATGGAGGGCCTCAAATTGGGCTCACGTCAGCCTGCATGACATGCACTTGCAATTGTTATTACTGACACTATGTGGCAAAGGTCTCACACCTATACATTACGCTCTTCCCCCGCACAGGTAGAATTACGCATGGGAAGGCAGGAAACTGTCAACTTCGTTCATGCCTCAAATTTTCTTCCATGCTTAACTCGTCCAAAAGCGTCTAAGACAGCCAGTCTTTGCAGTAGTGTTAAAGATCGGCCCTCGATAACAACAGCCTGAAGAAGCCTTTCTCAGGGCCTCTGATCTGGAGAAATGGAAGCCGTAAGCCCTTCTAGAGCCAGCCGCTGAGGCAATTCGCTCCCCTGTGTCGTTGGTGATAAGTACCCAATGTTCTGCGACAAGAGCTTTCCTACAATCGAGAAGCATAAGTCAGTTCTCATGTCTGCAATCTAAGACAACACTTACTTACCGCGCGTCCTAGTGAGCATATAAGAAGATGTCATTCATCAGTGTTCTGGTGCGAAGTTTGTTTACACAGATTCAACGTCTCTCTGCCTATGGGGCCTCTTCGTCTTGCCAGGCGAGAACACAAAAAGGAGTGCCCTGGAGAAAGCTCAGAAGAAAACAGGGAAGTGTGGTCAAAGACTCTCATCATCAGCCAAGAGCAATATAAACGTTTCAAGGACAGAGGCTGGAAGAAGACTGGAGTCCCAAAGCTTGTTTCCAGAAAGGAGAGCGTGCCTGAGACGTCTTGGAGGCAAATTCGTGAAACGATCTTCCCAGGCAGCGAGACGGGAGTACTGATTGAGGAGCGTTGCCAGACAGGGCAGCCGACAAACCTTGCCAATAACATTATTCCAGCCAATCAGACTGTCAATGGTGCACCACAGCCTGCGCCCTTGCAGAGTGACTCGGGTTATCAATCGATGAAACGAGATACCAAGGATTGTCTGCCGTCTAACATATCAGAGGAAGGGCCTATTCAGGCCAACGTAAAAGAAGTCCAACAATATATCAGAGACTCGCCCGCGAGTCATGATACCATGACTGTCTTTTCTGGCGCTTCAAGCATGCCAGCCGATGATCTTGACGATTGGAAAGCAGAGCTTATTGAGAAGCTTTACAATGATCTGCATCTGATAGACACTACATTCAACTCTATGGAAAGGCTAGGCGACGCTGTTTTACCACTGGTTCGCTCCTTTGCTCTCCGCATGGGCTCGATCGGGTCCTCCAAAGCAGAAAGGGAAATCATGTTGTTTGTTTACAGAAATAGAGGGTTTGTTCATTCTTCCGTTCTATTACGGATTTATATACCAACTGACCTTCGCCTAGCAAAATAGCCGCAGCATTCAACAACCTTGTTGAAGATGTGGATTACGAGGAAGACTCTCCAAAAGTCCCAGGGAAGAGTTTATCAACGTTAGAAGATACTATCTTGGAATGGAGAGCCAATATCGAGAATGGGGATATCTCCTCAATTACACAGCCTGATATAGAGGAAATGGATCATGCCGAAGATCGACCGTCCGTGATTGATGAAGGAGGCTATCGAGAGCTTGTTTTTAATTCCGTTGCATACAGGTGGCTGGTGGCGGACTTGGTTCATAGGTTGACACTCGAAGTGGTTAATGTGAATCTGAATGTGCGCAGCCAAATCCATCGAGACGTCTATAACTGCTTCGAGCGTTCCCGACATATCAGCAGGCAGAAGCCATCAGAGCGGCACCGAATGTCCTTTGTCGCAGATTGGAACCCCACTGAGTTCTTATATGAACAATTCGGAGGTCAATGTGACATCGTGCGCCTTCTTGGCGAAACTCTTGCTTTGACTGGAACTGCAACAGACGCTCAAATACTGCCATGTTCAGAATATCTGAAACAGACCTGGCCCACTACTGGTCCGACATTCCTAGGTCTCTTGAAAAAGGCCCTGGTATCTGATGAATACGTATCTGGTATGCTAGCAAAGAAAGTTTATGGGGATGTAGCGAGACTGACTGACATGAATTAGGCGAGCTAGAAGATAAAACGACCGTTCGATGCCAATTCTCATATTTAGGCCTCACAGTAGAGGTGGAAGGAATTACGGATTCTATAGCAACCATCGGTGAACAGATTGGCTGGCTTGGTGCTGCCCTTCGCCCATCATTGTCAGAATCGCAATTTGCAACCTGTCAACCGATCTTCAATATCTCCAGGCAAGGCACTGGCACAGCCATGTGCTCTGTTGACTTCCATATCACCTGTCTGGATCTTACGGAAGATACACCTGGTCAATGCTGGCATGCAATCTTTCGCAACCCGGTCATTGTGGAAGGTTATCCAATTCCGAGACGCAGGCGGCACGGATCCGGGTTGGAAATGCCCTTGAACGTTATGGCAGGGTTGAACCCATCTCCTCGCATCCATAAGTACGGAAGCAGTTATTACCTCAAGAGTTACTCGACTGCCTTGGTTCCAACCGAGAAGATCGATGACATGGTGCTGTGGCATCTCTACTACAGCGACGACGGAAGCCGTCTTCCGTATCCTAATCCAACTGGCTTACATTGCGCAGATCTTAGCATGCAAGATCTTACGGCTGCACGTCACGTTGTCGGTTGGTGTTCAAACGCCAAGTTCATGACGGGTAAGTTGTTTATAAGTGTTTTCCTGTTTGGTTCACTGATATCCGTTAGGTGCGGCCGATATGGACTATGACATCAGAGCTTCCCAGCTCCAGCGACCGGGGAAAGAGTTCGCTCTAGAAAAGATTTCCTTTTCTTTTGGTCAATTCGTTACTGGAGGTTGCCAATTCGCGATCGGTCGAAAGGACCAGCATGTACGAGCCACTAAAGGTACATATATCGACAAGTTAAAGTGGCTCGACAAGAAATACGTTACGCTGTGGGATGTTGAAGATGAGCGTGGGTGGTTGGTAAACGGTAATGCGGCGTTGTTGCATCTCTTGAGATCATCGCTCCATCATTCAAGTACCGACAAATTCAGTTCGGACTTTCATTTTCAGCCGCAAAACTTCCAAGAATCCATGAATCCTCACACTCTAGATTCGGCACTGGAGGTACTTCGCAACAGCAAGAATCATCAACTAGAGCTATACGACAAGGATATAGATATACGACAAGGTTGCGCGACCAACTCTCGAACGACAGTCAAAGACCGCGTTGAGGAGTTGTATGAGATATTGGAGAAGCTCTTTGATCATACTGTGACTTCCGAAGCCTCTTCCAAAGGTCTCAATGCCAAGTCGCGATTCCAAGATCATCTGGAAGGTTGGGACTTTAGAGATATCGCCACAAGCAGGGATCCGTTTTTCACAAAGAAGGCAACATTGGGCCTCTCCATGCTGGGTTGGCCTGATCTTACAAGGGCTGTATCTGGCATAACCCTCTTCGGCAAAGGCTTTGGGGACCTCATCGAAGCTACTGGAACCCAAGGTGGCGCGGAATGCAAAGAATGGTTGACGGTTCCCAAAAACAGGAACCTTCTTTGCGTGAGTAGCGGCCACCTCAGGGACATTATAAATGACGAGGGAGGGAATCTGGACACAAATCCTGTCACCGTCGTTCCCGGTCTTTTGTGGAAAGTTCCATCCTCAAATAACCCATTCGACATGTTTTGCCAGTGCGAGACCAGGGAACGATCACCGAGAAAACATCACGCCGTTCAAAATCTCATATCCCAAAAGCTATTGGCTGGTAACTCTCAAGCACGCGTCAATTTGGATGATCATTGCCATGGTGCAGTTATATTTGGGCCACTCATAGATTGGAAGCGGCCATGGGGTTCTACAAGAGGCATCTCGCGATGTGAGAGCCAGTCGTCGAGCCTTTCAGCGCTGGGAGGGAGTACTACATCGTCGCAAACTGACAGTAATGATCTTGTTTCGTCATCCTCGTCTTTCCCAGCTTCCTGACGCCAGATGCTTCCTTGACGACTATCAATATGGATTGGAGTACTTGTGGAGGCTAGAATAATGGCGACCTTCCGTAAGTGGTATCCGGGTGGACTGGGGTTGTTGAGGCAAGGTGGAGATCAAACACATGATCGGCGCAAACTTACCCTGACCTGCGTAGGGTAACGGCGAACCCAGGTCAAGACGTTGTCATCGTTAGCGTAGCCGCAAGTTCGAAGCCGTGAACGTGATAGGATAGAAGCTTTCGATATATCCTAGGCCTGATACGGGCATTAATGATAACAGTATGCATACGGTCCCGCTCTCGGCTTCCAATCCCGACTACCGCCACTAGTGGTTTCACGGGTCCCGGTATCTTTATGTATATTTAGTTATTGATACAGTCATATCACCTTGTTTCACTTAGATATCCTAACTATCGTTCGTTACCGAGCGCTTCATTATTCTTCAAGTTACATCACATGCATTCATGCCATTATCTCTAGTTTACCAACGTTCAGCAAAGCTGAGTGGAACTAAGACAAGATTGTAACGTTAAAATAAAACTGTGAACAAATTAGTGATGTCCATCATAATGATAGGACACGGCTATCAAAGTAGGTACCCATTGAAGAAACTAGTCTAGGACATGACTCCCCCGGTCTCGGCGTCTCCATCTCCACTTGCTTAAGTCTCCTCTTCCGATGCCGATCTCGACTCCCATTACCCCGTGGGGAGATGAGTAATGGGGTTTACGAGACTTTGCAAAGGAAAGCAAATATTGGGAGGGTATAAAGACAAGCAATGCCGCAGCTTACTTTTCTCGTCCCAGCTCTTCTTATCGTTCTTTTCTATCTGGCTCAAGATAGGTTAATAAATATGGCCGTTCTCAAGTCAGACTCCATCTCAGAGGGCTCTCCTCGTTATTCCTCAGAGAAACCTGGCCATGCCTCCCAGGCAGAGGGCGCCGTCCCTAAAGCTGGCGAGATTTACCCCGTCACCACCGCCAGCGAACTACATCGCGAGATGTCAATTCGGACCATTTTCATGCTTGGTATCGGCGGTGGTGTTGGCACAGCGATTTTTGTTAGTATCGGCGGGGCTCTATACTCTGCGGGCCCTGCCAGCTTGCTTCTCGGCTTCATCGTCTACAGCATTGTCCTCGCCAACATCAACAACTCGATGGCTGAGATGACAACCTATATGCCTGTCACTGGTGGTTTCATTCGGTTGGCTGGCCATTGGGTTGATAATGCCCTTGGTTTCGCTGCTGGCTGGAACTTTTACATTTACCTTGGCCTTATCGTTCCTTTTGAGATAACTGCTCTCAGTCTAGTTCTATCTTACTGGAGTCCAGACATCCCCGCAGGAGCCATATGTGCAGGCTGTATTGTGCTTTATTTGTACGTCTTCTTATCCCTACACGAAGGATGAAAATTAAATTGTGCACAGTGCTATCAACATCTTCGCCGTTCGAGTTTATGGAGCAGCTGAGTTCTGGCTTTGCTTCGGTAAAGCTCTACTCCTAGTTATCCTTATGATGTTTACCCTCGTCACCATGTGCGGAGGTAATCCTCAACACGACTCTTACGGTTTCCGACACTGGAATCAGCCGAGTCCGTTCCTTGAATATTTCAGTACCGGAAACACTGGAAGATTTGAGGGATTTCTTACCGCTCTGTGGACTGCGTCATTTACTTGCGTCGGACCTGAGTATCTCAGCATTGCAGCCAGCGAGGTTAAGCATCCGCGTACCTATGTTAAGAAGGCTTCCAAGGCTCTCTTTGCTCGTATCGTGATCTTCTTCATTGGTGGCTGTCTGGCCATCACCATCATCGTCTCGCCAAAGGATAGAGTTCTTGAGCAGCTCTACGGCCAGGGAAGTGGAGGCCATGGAAGTGCCGCCGCTTCGCCCTACATTATTGCTATGGGGAATCTCGGAGTTACCGGCCTGCCGCATTTGATCACGGCGCTCTTCGCCACCACTATCTTCGCCGCTGGCAATACTTCCCTCTACAGCGCCACTCGCTGTCTTTATAGCTTATCCCTTGAGGGCCATGCGCCGAGGATGTTGAGCAAGGTCACCAAGTCTGGCACCCCGATCTGGTCTTTGGTTGTCACCATGGCCTTCCCGTTTCTTGCTTTTCTGCAACTTGGAAACGGGTCTTCGACCGTCCTTACCTGGCTCATCAACCTCGCCACTGGCGCCACCTTGATTTACTTCATCTCTGCCATGATCACTTACCTCCGCTTTTATTATGCGTGCCAGGCTCAAGGCTTCAACCGGGATAAGCTGCCGTACAAGGGTTGGTTCCAGCCGTACAGTGCGTGGTTTGCTCTCGTCTTTGAGATCATGATCGTTATCTTCTATGGTTACCGATCCTTGGTCCCCTTCAATGTCAGTGGCTTCATTACTGCCTACTTCATGCCTCTGTTTGTTCCCGGTCTGTTTGTCTGCTGGAAAGCCTTCAAGAAGACCGTATTTGTCAAAGCAGAGGATCTCGATCTGGTGTGGGAGGCCCCTCTGATCGACGCCTACGAAGCATCGCTGGAGGAGTCTCCGGTTGGCTTCTGGCGCGATGTTTTTCAGATGCTGCGGCCTACCAAGAGAAACAAAACGGCCGAGGTCTAAGAATTATTGCAGCTTCCCAAGACTGCCCTGTGGCGTCAAGCTTTCGCACGTATGAAAGATCTGCATCAAGTGATTGATAGATGATAGAGAGTCACAATAAAAGAATAGAGTATAACTTATATAACAAGGAAGTGCCGCTTAACACGTTTTACAATTTTTATGCGAAATAACGCTGACGTGTCCATAAGTATCGTACCATCGGAAAAGAAACCGAAAATCTCGGCTTCATGGAACAGTTGGAGACCGTTCGGAACTCGAAGCCGATAGTGGCAGCTAGCGCAAACACGGGTCATTCATGCTTATAACTGAGAGTAGTCTTGCTATTCCTCTTCAAACTTGGCAGCACTCCAGATATTGAACTCGTAGACAGGTCAGATGCATCAGATACTCGCCCAGGAACTTCGAGATGGCTTCCCGAATCAAGCCGTGCTTGTCACCCATTGTCAGACCGTTAGGCCTTTACTTGGGTATTTCAGCTACCCAGTCACCCGTGTATGACGTTGACCTGTATATTAAGGAGTTACGACTCAGAAAAACTCCAAAAAAAAAAAAAACCCATTATAACGTATAGAACATTGCATGTTTCAATCTCCACATAGAGTGTCTGTCATTTTGTCAAGCAGGACCTAGGTTGTCCATTGACGAAAACCCCCATACTAAGTGATGAGCTGAGTTCAAAGACAAGTTCAAAGATATTTCCGGAGCTCTTTGCAGCTTTATTATTATTAGCTCCGGGTGTATGAGGGTCGACCCCACCTCAAGTCATGGCTGCAAGTTTACCTCGGCTGCCTCGGCGCCAAACCTCATTGTATATACCTCCGCAAACAGCGGTTCAGTTGTAATGAAATCCAAACTTCACGTTTCCGAACAGCGCTGCAGGTTCCATCCGCCGCAGCAGACTTCTTCACATAGAAGCTCTAGTGAGCTTGATTATTTTGAGATTTTAGGAGGCGTAAGTCCGGAGGTATACATACAGAAACAACACAATGACTGGTATGCTTGGACCGCCGTAAAGCCTGCCGCGGCAAAGTAATATCGTCTTGTTGCCCCGAAGACCGTGTTTTCACCCATGAGGAATCAAACGTGACGGCTCTATTCCACCCGGGCTAAATAGACCGAGTTCCAGGTTTGAAGATAAAAGTTGCATTGAGGAAGGGCTAGTCGAGAATCAACGATGGCGGGTAGGAACAATCGTCGACTGGTGAGCCGAGGTGAATTCGTCAAGTAGTAGGTTAACTTCCATCTTAGCTAAGTCCAGGAAATGCCGGGGCTGGCTTAGGTTAGCGAGTGAATATTCTAAGAGTAGGCTTATCGGCAACACTTCTTCGCGAGGATGCCTAGTCCCGTTGCGATCAAAGAGCGCCATCTTTCCATGACCTGTTTCATGATATTGAGTTGTGACGAGTCCATCCGACCGATCTTCTTTCCTGACTGAAGTGCATCAATGCACCGAGGGTGATCGAAATGGCCGAGGCATAGTTTGGACAGCCTTTCTTCTAAAGAGGGACGTCAAAGATTACCGCGGGGAATTAGCTTGCCGAGCAGAATGGGAATGAACGACAACTACTTATATATTGCATCTCTGAGCCATCTCTGGATCTATCCTTACCATCACCAAGTGCATACTTTAGACTCCGCTTCCCAACTTCGACATATCCATTACACACAATGTCCGACCAGAACCTCATTCGCATCGACTACGAAGGCAACTTTGCCATCATCACACTGAACAACCCCAAAAAGTTCAACTCTCTTACACAGAGCTCATTCTCTCACCTAGCGGGTCTTCTCAGGGAGGCCGACGCGAACAAAGATGTCTACGTCACTCTCCTGATCGGAGAGGGGCCCTTCTTCTCCGCGTAAGTCAGCCTCCACCCCCTCGAGCGAAACCAGGCAACCTAACTCACTTACTTAAGTGGTGCCGATTTGAAAGACAGCCCTCCATCCATGGATGAGATGTTGTCCCGACCTTATTGGCTTCCTAAGCTCGTCAACAACAACTTGGATGTTGCGAGGGCCTTTTACAGCCACTCTAAAATCCTTGTGACTGCATTGAACGGACCTGTACTCGGACTTTCGGCCGCTCTCATTTCCCACTCGGACTTCATCTACGCAGTTCCTGATGCATATCTCATGACACCATTTAGCTCACTGGGTATAGTTGCTGAAGGCGGTGCCAGCGTTGCGTTCGCGCATAGGATGGGACCCGGCAAGGCCAACGAGGCTTTGATCCTCGGCCGAAAAATTCCAGTCAGCGAGCTTGTTCAGGTTGGCTTTATCAACCATGTCTTCGAGGACAAGAACAACTTCAGAGCCCAGGTGTTGGAATACATGCGCCAGACCTTTAGCTCTCATCTGGTTGGCTCAAGTTTGCTGGGAACAAAGGCACTGATGAGACGCCGGATCGTGCGTGAGCAGGACGAGATGGCGCCACTGGAGACGTTCCATGGCCTTGAGCGTTTCTGTGAAGGAATTCCACAGGAGGAGATGGGCAAGGTTATCTCTGGTGCCAAGAAGCACCGACTTTGAGGGCGCCTGCTTCTGAAATTGGGGGGAGAGGATCTTACTCCACATCCATGAGATGACTGGTCTCTCGATCCCTGTTCGAGGCGCCGCTGTACATATTTAGCTCCGATCGTCTAGTCAAATAACTCGTGCCTCGGCGCCGGAGCATTTCAAACACTGCCGAGGTAAAAATTACTATATTTGGTCTTCTTTACATCTCGTCCCCATCTTTACCAACTTTCACAATTGATATCCGTAGTCAAGATGCCGCCTTCCTCAGGATCCACTGAGGCCCTCTCCAGATCCCGTAAACGAGCAGCCACGGCTTGCCACGCTTGTCACGCTCGAAAAGTTCGCTGCAGCATTTCACAGACTGGGATCCCCTGCACGAACTGTTCCTTAGACAACGTTGACTGCCAAGCACGCCCGAGGCAGCCTCACAGGTAAGTCTCGGGTCTTTTCCACTAGGCCTGACAGTTCACTGATGGATGCTCTTTACCGACCTCGGAGGACTGCTAGAACACGGAGAGGTCAGAATTTACCGCGGACGCCGAGTGACGTTGGGTCCGTCGGGCAAGACAGGGCCAGCCTCGACGACCATATCTACCGTCCATTTACTGGTCACTTCGACCACCACTCCCAAGCTCAGGAAGCCTACACAGCGTACTCACAAGCCGACGCAGCCTGTTCGCCAGTGTATGGTCGGTACCATTAATCACAATGCCAAGCAATTGCGAGATTCTGACCCTCTTCCAAGGTGACATTCAAGGCGTTGCTCTCGTTGCCGATCTTTGCGAACCAGAGCGTCCAGGCAAAAGTGGCCACTTTGTCGTCAACGCCCTCAACTCGACCAGTATTGATCCTGAGACGCTTGATTATTTGAAGAAGCGAGGATGTTTCGACTTACCAGCTTTCGATGTCCAACAAACACTTGTCAAAGCGTACTTCCATTACGTCCACCCATTCTTTCCTGTTGTGCATACCTCTTCATTTTTGAAAGCCTTTGAAAGTCCGGAACAGAATGGTGTCTCCCTCCATCTTCTCTGGAGCATCTTCCTCTCAGCTTCGAACGTCAGTAAAGAACTGCTTCCCAGGAGATGCATCAACACCAAGTTCGCTAATCTTTCAACCAGTTTGCCGACATGACGACCGTACAAGCGGCTGGCTACGAGTCACGAAAGGACATGAAAAGGGCAATGTTCTCGCGTTCCAAGGTACGGACCGCTTCTGTCCAGCTCATGGCCGACTCTAACTTATTTGAAGGCGCTATACGACGCAGATCACGAACGGTCAAAAATTGCACTTATACAGGCGGTACTGTTAATGGGCTTCTGGTACGCAGATACAGAAGACAGGCTTGGACCATGGCACTGGAACGGCATCGCTATCAGCCTTTGCCAAACTGTCGGATTACATCGTCAGCCTGATGCCAGCGTCAACAACCCTTCGTATA
The DNA here is from genome assembly GCA_004367485.1 of Fusarium citri. NCBI lineage: Eukaryota > Fungi > Ascomycota > Sordariomycetes > Hypocreales > Nectriaceae > Fusarium > Fusarium citri. The sequence continues at coordinate 78,070 of QHHH01000139.1, forward strand.
GGTCATCCATTGATCAGAATCTATGGAAACATCTGTGGTGGTCATGTTTCTTCCGAGAAGCGTGGTTATCAGTTGGAATGGGGAGACCGATGCGGATCGACCTTGCGCATTCTGATACGCCAAAGCCCGATGTCAATGCTTCGAATTGTTTGTATTCTGGGCTGACAGAGTCTCAACGTTCTCAGTATATCCCAGAGGCGTCAAGCGATCTGTTCATATTGTGGGATGAGTTGCTCTCTGTTACTAGTATTCTATCGAGGATACTTGCTGTCCAGCACCTTGCCAAACGGACGCTTGCTACCCCTCCCGAAGTTGATGATCTAGAACGCGAGATAAGAGGGCATTACAAGCATCTGCATCATCTAAAGGCTAGAGCCACTCATCCTGTGCTTACTCTTCATATGCATCATTTTGAATTATTTTTCGAGTAGGAATCCCGACACTTGGCAAATGGTTTTCTGACGATTGCAACTAGGTCTACACTTCTAACCCTGTTTCGCCCATTTCTCTTGCAAAGTCGTGGTGACCAACCTTTGGACCCCTATGACGAAAGGTCACAAGATTGGCTGTCGAGTATAGAAAGGAAAGCAACCACTGCAGCTATGAAGACCAACAATGTTTTGGGAGAAATGATCACAGGAGACACTATCAGGCTTTCTCAATCATTGATGTAAGAACAAATCAGAAACACTCAGCAACTTTTTCAATGCACTTTGCTCACAATCAGTAGCTGCATTGCTCTCATACCAACGTTACAGGTCCACCTTCTGCATTCTGTATCACCGCGGGGGTTGGTTCGACGTCTAGGCTGCCATCAACTTGACCTTTGTATGATGGTAGTAAATGAGATCAAGAAGACATATTTTGGCGCCGAAATATTGTATCGGCTATTCTCAAGAGCTCGAGAGATGATAAACTCCAGGCGCCATACATCGGAGCCCATCACGCCCTCGGGGAGAGATGCAATTCATGTGGCAATATCGGATGACCAAGATGAACATGTTGAAGAAACTCCTGGGTCAGCTCTGCCAGTAGCATGGAGTTTTAACACGGTTAACAGCTATGGACGTGGAACAGACGCAAGGTATGTTCTTCCTCAAATGTGGCAGTTTGACGCCATTGGTACTAGATTGTTGCATGTGACTAATGAAGACCTAGCGACGAGTATGAGAACGCGGAGGTCAACGCCATCCTTAGCCAGTGCATGTTTCCAGATTTCGCAACTATTGAAGCAATGGGTCTAACAGGGACTCCACAGCTATAGATTTAATGAGTCCAGATAGTAATACGAGTATGAGGTATAGGATTAATGTACATAAAGAGAGAGAGCGCGCTGATAGGCGGGTAATTTGTATTTTGCTGCACTCAGAGAACCTTATGATCCGATAACAAGACAACCCTCCGTTCCTTGTGAACACCATCCCTCAAATCCTGCTGAATCTTATCCATCTTCTCTTTGTTCTTCTCCAAGATTTCCAGACTCTCCTTCCTAATCTCTTCAGGCGTTGGTGGAGGAATAACGCCCTCTGGAGGATTGTACCATTGCTCTTTGGGTACTTTGGTCCCGTCAACGCCACGAAGGGACGTTTCTGCTTCTTCATCGTAGGGCAGACGATCCAAGAATCCCTTGATCAAAGCAGGACGCAAGGGCTCAGCGTAAATGATGTTGTTATCGGCATCGATGTTGCGAATGACTCCGTCGCTGCCGAGGTGTGCGTAGGCCATCAAGTAAGGATCACATTCCAGGCGGCGAAGGATGTCGCTGACTTCTTTTTGCTCTGGTGAGAGATCTTTGTATTCAATGCCTTCGTTGGAGCAGCAGCTTTGTGGCTCGGCGTGTGCTTTCTCTTCAGGCTTTGTTTGTGACATTGTTCAAGCGCCGGTACAAGTTGATTGATTGGAAAGAAGTGGTTGTTTGCGGGGCATGCGTGGGTGAGGAAGTGCCTCTTATCAATCAGTGGGCAGTGGCACATCACGCTAGTTGACCTGATCCTTGTGAATCACTGGACCAACAAATGACGCAGACAGCTCACAAACATTTGAAAGCACTGCATTAGGACCGATTAAACTAAAACTACATACGTTTCAACGGTGACACATGTGACACATCGGAAGACATCCACAAACCCGTACTCAACAAGTCTTTATTCCACTCTTTGCTAAGCTATTTCTATTTATGATCATTTAGATACACCAACCTCGTCTGTAGATTGCAGAGCCGCGCTTGAGACAATAGTGGCAACCCGTATAAGTGAGGCAATGCGGATGTTCAAAGCAGCCGCTATGGGAGCACCTATCCTTGCGTCTGCGGAGTGCGAAAAGATCCCCGTCTCGCTTTTTGGGTGACTGTTTTTCCTCAGTCGCCGCATCATCCTTCGCCTCCATCTTACTGAAAAAGGCATGAAGACTTTTGGTCATCTCTTCGTTGGTTGCAAGAACAATTTTGTTGTCCACCTCAAGGACAAAGCCCCCGTATTTCTCATCGAGGTATTGGTCAAACTTGGGTGCTTCGGCGCGGAATTCGTCCCAGCTAGTGACCCAAACGGCGTCCTTGGGGATTTCGACTGTGTATTCTGCGCGGGCGAGAGTGCCTGCGAAAGCAGCCGCAAAGATCGAAAAGGCTGTGATTAACTATTTAGCAATGGTTCAGCGCCTTAGAAATATGATGGAGACCGTACACAGGTTCATCTTGCAAGGTTTAGTGTCTGGAGTTGTAGAGGTCGATTGGAATGAAGGTGATTGAGGAAACAATAAGACTCCTTCACATAGGACGCTTTATATAGTTATTAAATGGCGGAGGCCTTAGGGAAGCTACTACCGTGACCTCTTTGGCAAAGGAGGTATCCATGGTTCATCCAACATGTGTAGAAACAGCTGCTCTGTGAACCTTGTCAGCTTGCACATGCACGCTCAGTGTATCAGTTCATGGTGAGTTTATGTAACAGGGAAGAGTGCCGATATTGCCGAAGCTTATGTAACTAGGAGTAGCCTTTGAGTTCACTAACCATGTGATACCACAAGCAGGTCTTCTTTCTTTGAGTCCCATCGTACAGCATATTACCAGGTTACTGATATTCAACAAGGTTCTTAATCAGTAATCTTGACTGTGTTGTTTTGTCGACTACGCCTTTGCTAATATCCTCTATGGATCTGTTGTCGCCGAAGCTTCACTCATGTGGAGGGACTGGCTCTTATTAATCAGTCGATCATCACATGTCGCGTGAATTGGTCCTAACCCTTGCTAATGCTGGACCAACAAATGCCTCAAACAGCGACTTACAAAAGGTCTTGTTGTCAGCTCACGGCGTGATTAGGTAACAAAATCTGTTGAACAGTTCTCAAGACTGTCAGGGTTCACCAACAGTGATGTTGGGTGAAACATATACCCGTATACATCAAATCCTCATTATACTAGCTATCAACATATTACTACTATTAAAGTCATCATAAGCCCCAATTAAACTGCTTCATCCTCTCCTCACTATAATCCTCAAACTTCTCCCCATCAAACCTATAAATCGTCGCATCCTTCGCCAACATAGTCTGCGCCATACAATCAACCTTAGAAACCTTCCCCTCAGCATACCACTTCTTCAACAACTCAAGCAGCCTATTATCAGCCTCCTTCATCTCAGGCGTATCTATCCAAGTCTTGTCGTCAAAGAGACTGGCTTCATCGCCGGGGTAAGGAACAATGTTCATCGCTGCCACGACTTCCTGTTTGTTATCCCGCGCTACCATGAGACGGGTATCCACGTCTAAAGTCTGGCTTCCATCGGTGTGGATGACTGGGAAGGGACCTTCATCTGAGATCTCGCAGTTGGGAAAGTTATTAGTGAGAAACCTTTGTGCCATCTTGTGAGAGACTAGTATGAGTTGTGCTCGTAGTTCATCTGGTGATGCGTTCTTGGCTTTTTCGGCTACGTATTTTTTGACAGCCTGGAACTGACTCTCTGAGCCCATAATATCGTGCTTTGGGAGGAGTGAAAGCTTGAGGTTGAAATCTCTTGCTAGACCTTCGTCCAGCGTAGGGGTTTGGGTTGCTGGGTCGCTTTGAAACGCGAGAGCATGAGGACCAGGAAGTGCTCTGACTTGCGGAAACAGACTTCTTGGATCGCCGACGAATTTGAAGACTGTTTCGTCGGTACCCATGTAAACGCGAATAGTACAGCGTTCCAGTACTCCCTTAGCATGTAGACCAGTTGCATACTCCATCACGGCCTTTTCTCCAGCTCGCATGATAGAACTCTTGATGTAGTCTCCAACCTTTGGCCAAACGACAGATTTGCTGATGCCAATGATCAAGGCAATTCTGACAATACCACCAGGGTCTTTCTTTGGATCAGCCTTGCGTACCAGTGTAACTGACTCAGACTCTTCCTCCGCCTGACCAGGAAACGGTGGCGGCGTCGCAGTGAATGGGATATCTTCCACCCTCTCAACCATATTCTCATAAACCCTTGTAACAAGAACCCTCGTCGGTTCATGATACATCTTCCCATTAGGAAGTTTAAAAGGCAACGGGCCTTCATCCCAAACTGTACTTCCCTCGAATCCATTCGTGGCGGCCCGAACAGTCTGTCGAAACCAACACGGTGCAAAAAGACCTCGAAATGCATCCGGTGCTTTCTTTGTGTCTTTTCGCATACTTTCCAACGTATCTATCAATAATTGTGGCCATACCTCGTTGCAGGGATTGATAGTCGGCGGTTTGGGCGAAGCGTCGAAACGGCATGTTATAAGATCGGCGCCGATAAAAATGTTGATCAGCGCATGCTTGAGGTTTACGCCTTCAGCTCTCATGAGAGTGAGTCTTTCCAGCATAGTATGTTTTGCACCAGCTAGTTCGTCGCTGTCGAGTTCGCTTCCAGGAACTAGCCAAGGTTGTTGATCGTCGGTGGGTTTTTGGGGGGGCTTTGCTATCACCAAAGCTATAGAGTGAACGATGCCAGTGAACGACGCGTCCATGACCATAAAGGCTTTTGTGGGAACTTTGCATTCGTCGTTTTCTGAACAAGCGCCTGCGTCCATACAAATATGTAAGTCCCCCATGTCTTCAATTGTCCCATTGCCCGAGCATTCAGGATATCTTGTTGCCAGATATGCGCGAGCACCAATGAACATGAGTTCTTGATATAGCCCAGGCAGTTCATGGTGTTGTCCAGATTCAATCAATTGCTGTTCTTTTGCGCAGATCCAATAGGACCATCCTTCATCTTTCTCCCATGTTACTTCAGGTATTGTGACGTTTTCCGGGTCGATGTTTCGTTGGGCTGGCCGAGGGGCACGTGGGTCGTCGCTGACTGGGGTTGAGGAGCTGCAGCCCATGATCACGGTTGAATAAATGAAACGGGAAGATTTTGGCAGGGCTGACTTGATGGGAACAATGGATGGTTTTTATCTTTTTAGATAACAGCTCATGACTGCATCTCTGACCGGGTGACTCACTTCACCGTTGGCTCTTACCTGCTTAAAATGGTAACGTAGCTGTTCTAACGTGCAACCAACAGTCAGCCCTAGCCGAGAAAATTCGTGTTAAACGAAAGTGGCATTATGGACCCTGGATCAATTAGGCAACTCGTCCGATCTGGTATGGTAGTAGCCGATTATCACTGAGAACAGGAAAAGGAATTCTCTTTTAGGTCTTTCAAGTATATATGTGAAGTCCAACGACTGATCCAGAAACATGGAACTGCTATGACGGCGCCGTCAAGTTACCAGCGCAGGGCTCACTTATTGGCTGAAAAAGGCAATAGAGCGGATATACGAAGCACGTTAAGCGAGCTTTCTTAGCGAGCCAGAGCCTTCTCCCCTATCTTATCTTAGCGAGCGATAAGACCAAGTTCAAAATTATCGCGAGAGCTGTCTCGGAACCATTGCAACACAAACGAACTGTAAATCAATTCCCCTCCACTTCCACGCAGTGGGAGCTCATCTAGTTGACTATAAGATACACTCACATATTGAGAATGTCGCAACTCACTTTGCTGCTGGTTTTTATTCATATCAATGGATATTAACAGCTATGTTTACATCAATCATTGTGCTTTGGTCTGTCTACAGGGTAGTCATAGAGTCAAGTCTCTGTCGTGTGAGCTAACGCGCTTGTGACACGACGACGCGTCGAACTCAGAGCAAAGACCCATTGCACAATCATGGCGCGTCGCGTACTTGCAACCTAGATTTCTGTTGATACGCGTTATTCACTAGCATCCCACAGTCTTCAGTGATATTTATCATCCAAACGTTCCATAAGCTCGCCGTGGTGAGAAAATGCCGCCAAGGACGAGACGGAATTGATGCGGCCCCAACGGTAAGACTAACCTTGTCTGGCCAAATCTCTCGGCGATAGCCCGGTCTGTCGAAACTCAAAAAGCACGAGGGACCTTTTTGGGATGTGCGTGATCCGTGCTGTGCCTGTAAACTGTATCATGAATGGCACGAGGCATTCAGGGTATTCTCCACCGCGGTGGTCTAGGCCCAAGATTAACAACCAGCATATGGGCCAGCATCCCAGTGAAAAGCATTGATCCTTGCTAGAAGACGTGACGATCCGTTGACTGGAGAATGAGATTGATAAGATCACAGAGCAAAGATTTTATTAAGTCGTAATTGGGAAGACGACCGCATTAGATGCATGATGATACATATAACGTACCGTCAATGCGACACAAGGAATAGTGAAAAGCGGCACAGTACTAATCTGGTTCTCGTCAGATCATATTGCCAAAGTCCGTCGGCCAACATGTCTCGAAACGGGTGCCAAGAGTCAACCGCCCAACCAACGACAAACGACTCTATAAGCGAGATGGAAATGTCAAAAACCAACAAAGATGCACCTTCACAAGATTTATTTTCAATAGATGTCATTACATAATAGATTAACGAAAAGGAAAGTTATTAAATACTCTGGTCGCGACCTCTAAAAGGCATAACACATATCCGTAATCGGAACCTCAACATGGTAAAGGTTACCCTTTGCCCACCTCGTAGCAAATCCATCAAGATCAAACACAAAGTCCGACTTGAGCGACATTCCACATTCTCCAGGAGGAGTATGGACAGATCCTCCCACACCATCATTAGAAGCATGGCCCTCCTGAACAGCACTTAAGCTGAACTTGTTCAAGATCCCAGGTGTAGCAGTAAGTCCACTGCTGAGATCAACAAGTCCTCCGAGTAGTTTGAAAGTAAGCTGGACAGTGACCGACGCGCGTGCATTCAAGCCTACTTCTACACTCTCGCTGATGTTGGCGTAGGAAGTGTATTGTGGCTCCCAGCCTGTAGCGCTGTTCTTGCTTCCGTCGAGAGCGTCAAGGTGGACGTTTCCTGCGGGGATGGAAATTCCTGCGCCAACGTGGGCTGAGACTGCGGCTGAGGTGTCGACGTCTACGCCTACGGCGAAGCCGATTCCGGGACCGAGGGAGAGAATGCCAGGGACCTCGACGACGGTGAATGAGAGAGTGTCGGGGTCGTAGAGAATGGAGCGGGACCAAGCGGCTGCTACGTCAGCGGATAGAGCGACGTCAGCGTTGAAACGGGTGTCGAGATCGAAGTAAAGATGCTCCATCTAGGTTTGTTAGCGATAGTGTATTTGGTGGGCGGCGGTGTTGACTAACCTTGAACTTCCAGAAGTTGTACTTGGCGCGACCAGAGAAAGAGACGGTGGATGAGAACTCTGCTTGCTCAGCCCTGATGTTAACAAAAGGCTCTTCAGCGAACAGAACAGTGTCTTTCTCGAGACCAGTGCCGAAGTCGAGTGAGAGACTGGGGTTGAGATTCAGTCGCTTTCGCAACTTGGTGGCGGGAATAGAGTTGAAGGACATTTCGCATGTTTCTACACGATGTTAGCTGTGATTAGAGAAATTGGTGAGTCACATACCAGCGATATCTTCCAGCTTCTGTTCCGAGGCATGACAAGTAATAGATCTCTGACCCTTATCGGCTGTGACGCGATCGACAAGATAGAATGCTTGACCATTGGCAGCCTTGCAGTTACCCATGTTGCCAGTGATGAGGATGAAGTTATCGAGCCATGTCTTGACTGCATTGTTAAATGCGTCGGATTTGCCGAACTTGACTTCGATTGAGTCGGAAGAGCAGTCCACAGATGTGATGGCATCGATGTAGTCCAGGACAACAGCTGGGTGGTTCATGACGAGATCCATATCAATGGAACCCTTGGGACCATTCTTGACAGTGGTGTTCTTGGGTGCGTTGAAGGCGGAGAAAGTTCCGTTGGAGGGCTTCTCAGATGGCTTGTGAGGCTTGCCTGTCTTCTCGACAGCCTCCTCATAGTCGTCGGTAAGGTCGCCGTAGGACATGACAATCTTCTTCTTAGGAACTGCATTCTCAGGATTACTGCAGTCAACCTTCTTGGGAGTCTTGGGAATGAAAGTAGCGGTAGTATTGTGGGCAGCTGTAGAAGAGGCGTGGATAGTGGTCTGAGAAGACTTGGAACGAATGGAGGTAGGCTTAGCCTTGGTAGACTCTGTCTTCTGAGCAGCAGCAGCAATCTCGGTAGCGACAGTCTTAGCAGTGGTGGACGCTGTTTGAGGAGGCATCTCAACAACGATGTACTTGACAGTGCAACCGCATGATTCGTCAATAGAAGTACGAATCTCAGGGGCAGCAGAAACAGTAAGGCAAAGCAGCCAAAGGCTGAAAAGAATGGACGAGAACGAGGTCCTCATGATGAAAATGAACGAAGTACTGAATGAATGACTGAGTGACTGGTCAGGAGTGAAGAATTCGATATCTCGACAGCGACATCTTGAAGATATACGGCTTCAAAGTCAGTGGATACGAAATAGAGTTTATCAAAACGGTGACTTGGCTACCAATCAATCCATAATGTCAGGTATAGCACAAGTTACAAGTCTATAACGAGAACGCCCTATAGGGGGCCGGTTCTTCAGATGTCAGAATACTTGGGACCTGCAGGTACATTGACAGAAATACTCACCCAGTTGCTCCCCTAGTCTGGCCATGTAATTGGCTGACTAAATGTGTCTTCTGCCAAGTCATTCTACACCCCTCAGCCACTCAGGACCCTTAAACCTGTCAAGACGGACCACGGCAAAACCGACCATCCAATAAGGAAAGGCGTGGAACGGTGGTAAAGTGGTGGGAATAACTCGTCAGGTGAGTGGTCGCAGTGCAGGGGTGGTAGACCTTCCTAGTTGGTGTTAGCGGGGCTTGGTTCGATATCAGCTCTGCTCTTTGCAGACTAGACGATATTGGCGATGTATGACAGATAACGGGACTACCGGTTGACGTTTTAGATCCATGTGAAAATGGTACTGTGATGAAGGGCTTGGCAGGGGAAATCACACGCTTTTATCGCGGGTTCCGTGGCACGTGGGTTTAAGAGCTTGATGTAATGTTCGGCAGTTGTGATTTTGAGGGAAGGGATAAATAGCTCATGTGATAACTCACTTCTTGTGTCATGTCACTTCGGCTTTCTCCAGGTCAGGTTTTATATTATCGTATGTGCTTTTCTTCATTGATTGGAAATGTAATATTATGATATCGAAAAGAAGGTTAGATCTTCAAGAACAGGTAAACTTAAGCCTAGAAAATTGTAGAAGAACTTCCCATTTTGTCTTGGTCTCTTTCATGTGAACTTCTAGTCAACTGAGTAGCTTCAGATCTTATTAATTCCTATTGGTTTAGTCACCGGCTTGGCTGAGCAGATTGTAGTTTCAGCAGTCCCATTTCGTCTCGGTAAATCTGGAAAGAATTATCCACCGGTCTACTGTAGGGGTGCAGGAATTTTGAGCTATTATTAACCTGCCATCCACCCATACCATTCTATCTCCGTTTCGAAGCTACCTTCTCGTAGTACCGGCTCGTAGAAAGCAAATGGAACCGAAAGAGTGCCCACCACAAAAGCAGCATAGCCAACATAGCTTTACAGTAAGCATTCAGCATTGAATTTGAAAAACAGGACCCCTCTATGCAACGTAGGTATCACTACCGTCGATCCAGAAATCTCAAAACGATATGTTTGGCCATAAGACTCATAAACTATTGGACGGGTTGATGGAGGAAGCCAAAAGAGGTTGGTGTTATTCCATAGAATCCAAGACATGTCTTCACTAAGGCCAAGTCCGACGCGATTGCACTCGTCCAGGCATGTATCTCTCTTCTGTAAATCAAGCTGAATATCGCCGATGTTGGTCGATACTAGATCAGATCCAGTCATAAAAGTGAAGCGTGTGAGTTTCTTATCCATCTTCAGGTGCGTCAGTATCTGTCCAGTGGAGACGTCACTTATTACCAGTCCGCGGCGTCGTCCCGACCAGATACATGTCGTGTAATTACTGTCGAATTTGACACGAGTAACTATCGTTCCAAAAGTAAAGTCATGTCTCACTTCTTTCGTGTTGATATCGATGATTTGGATACCATTATCTGTGACATATCCTCCCGTGAGTAACACAACGAGGCCTAAGCTCGGGCAAATATCCACAATTTCCTGGATGAATCCCAGTGGCTTGAGTGTTTCAACCATTTCGGCTTTTTCGATGTCGAAGAGATATAGTAGAATTTTTCGATCACATACTTTATCAGAGTTACTGGACTCCCAGGATAGTATCATAAGGAGTTTTGAATCAGAGGAGAACATAAGGTCGTGAGTTTCGTCAGGGGTTCGAATGGTCTGCGTAGTGACATGTGTATCAAGCTTGGAGATGCGTGCTGTGTCACGATAGCCCACAGCAATGAGGGAGCCGTCGGGGGAAATAGCGATACCCCGATAGCTAGTGTAAGTGTATGAAAAAGGGCCTGTGGCAGTTTCTGAACAAGCTTCCACAGATGTTTGGAACCTGCTCAACACCTGACCTCTATATTCGGACAATTCGTCTCCGCTCGATGAAAGTTTAATGTGTTTGAAATTTGGTGTAAGAGATGGCCGGTTGTCAAACATTTCATCGTAATGGTTATTGCGAAGCTGAAATATGCTGTCTCCAGTCTTGGTGTCCCAAATTCTTACGTCTGATCTAAAAGTTGCAGCAACGAGGGTTTTGTCGTTAGACAGAATCATACTCTCGATTTCCCAATCAGAATCGTCTGCGATGCTGGGCCGCTCGTTCGGCGTGTACGATACCACGCTAACAGTTTTGGTCTGGACCACCATACATGCTATCTCATAACTGGGTGAGATTTCAATGCTACCGCCTCTAGTGAACGGCAAGAATCTGGTCAGGCATTGCCCTGTCTCGATGTTCCACGTCCTGATTTCATTTCCTATACAGCTTGATCCAAGTACCGTGCCTTCTTTCAAGAACGCAATAGTCATGACATTGCTTTTGTGACCATCAAGTCTCTGAACTAAATTTCCCGATGGCAGCGCCCGAATTTGAATCTGTGTCTTAAAGTCCGGAGGACTGAAAGCCACCATCATGGAATGATCGGCACAGAGCATAACTGAAATTGGGTAAAGGGGGTCATCGGCAGTGCTTGATTCAGGTATTGCATTGTTGTTGTTGTAATGCTTGATGCAGGTGCCAGATGCAATATCCCAGACCAAGCTCTCATCATAGCTCACGTTTGAATACAGAGCCAGGTATCTTGAGTCCGTGGAGAAGACGAAGAAGGGTATATTTTCCGGGTCACGAGCATCATGCTCCAGTCTCGAGCCATCGAGAAGCAGTCTTTCTGGAAGGCTACCCGATTTCAACTTGAGGAGAACAACATGATTAGAAGTGTCCATGAAAGCACAATATCGGGCGCATTGTGAGAAACAGGGAGTGTGTTGTCTGTTTGCGAACGACGGGTACTGCCCAATCAACTCCGCCGTTTCTCCCTGCCATAAATACATATTATTCTGATTCTTGAAGTATATCCATATCGGCTTAGTCGTTATGGCAATAGTTGGGAAACTGCCGAATCGCACACTCTCCTCGATCCACGTCTCACGGATACACTCACTAGTATCGAGGCGCCAGACTCTCATATTACCATCCTGTGATAAAGATACCATATATGTGCCATCAGGAGAAAATGCGGCGGTCTTTATTGGAGCCTCATGCCCCTCCAAAACATTTTGGTGACGGTCCCATTCGCCTGATGAATCTGGAAATTGGGACATCCATTCGGGTGTACTGCTGCTAAAGATAGACTGCATTGGGCTAGTAGATGGGACAGTGTAGAGTAGTGAGGAGTAGAGCTGAAGAGGGTATTGGTCGACAATAGTGAAGTTGGTACGAAGAAAGCGACGAAGATCCTTGAGTAGTTCGCATAGCCTGGGGCATTCGTTTTCCTGGACTACCATTAGTTGAGATATCATGGGAGTGGAAGTTATTTTTATTACCCTCTCGATGACTTGCAATCCTTGTATCATGATATAGATCTCCGAAAGACGGTCTATAAGGCTCAGACACTCGATGAAATGTAGCAGGTGGTGCTCAAGAAATGCCAGTATATCTTCCGAGCTGATAGCCAGCTCCGGAGCCTTTGTGAGATGAGTGACCCAGTAGCGACACGCATACTCCAAGTCTGGAGAGATGCAAGAAGATACACGGCTCGCTGTAACTTCTGAACGGGCAATTCCTGGTGCCACGAGACCGCATATATCTTCTTTCAAGGAGGACTTGAGGATACGAAGGCAACCGGAAGCAATTTGACCATGCCTTTGCTTCTCGTCTACCCAGAATCTGTTGATCCCCTCCTTCTCTGGCTCAAGCAAGAAGTCTCGGAAAGACAGATGAAACAGTCGTATTGGTGTTTCTGCTGTCTCAGGGTAGTGCAGCACTGAGCGAAGGACCTCCAACCGATGGTAAATACTTCTTTGGGGCACATCGATGAGTTTTGACAGAGCAGGAACCGTCAAAGGGGCTTCGAGAAGTATGATAGTGCCCACAATATGTTGGAAATCATCAATAACGTTCTTCTGCTCTCGCTTTGAAAGGCCTCCCAATTGCTGCTCAAGCGACGGTAGATAAGTGGCATCCATTTTTGACTCCTGGCTCTTGGTGTCAAAGGTCAGCACCTTCTCCAATTGGACCTCGGGGTCTGCGCTCATCCATTGCCGGATGAAGCGACACACGGTTGCTGCGAAAATAAAGAGTGGCACGGCTTTCTCGACGAGAACTGCTGTCCTCTCGGGACCTGGCCATGTGTCTGGCAGATGGAACTCCTCTTCAGCCATGAGATTATAGTCTCGCCGTATTCTTTTTAATTCCTCTGTGAAGAACGTACAAATGCCGCGTTCGATAATGTCGTTGGGAATCTCGTGAAGGATAAAGTCTTGGTAGGTGCCAGGCACAGCACGGAAACCGAGACGAATATGCAGTTCCGGCCGACTCGTAATGAACACCTTCATTCTCAAATTTGAGACATCCTTAGTACGAGTAATGATCCTAATAAGTCGCTTGATTCCTTCGTCCCCGTCGCATTCGTCCAGAGCATCAATGACAATTGCGATAGTTTCCCTTTTGGCTGGCTGTAACCCCATGACAGGCTGTAGTATCAACTTATCGAACTGCTCCTCAGCCACCTTAGACATGAGTGAAGGATCGCGGTCAACAGCTGCTTTGATACTTGATGCAAGATCGTGGTGACGAATGGCTAATTGGAAGGCGATGGTGGTTTAGAAGCAAGAAAGATTGCCGGAATCTCCACCACCTCTCTTGAAGAAGAAGCTTGCCCCGAGGTAGTTTTGGTCGTCCCATCTTTTGGCTATGGTACGTGCAATAGTTGACTTGCCAGTACCAGCCATTCCCTGTAACCAAAAGATAGTCTCGGTATTAGTGTTCTCGAGCCACTCATCAATATCGCCCAAGAGCTCTGAACGGGTGCTCTTAAGGCAGATATTGTTGTCTTCTTCGGCCTGCGAGTTGTGGGCCGCTCCAGCTGCCACTGGAAGTTGACCCACGATCTGGCTGATGTCGACTTTATCCAACTTGGTGACAACACCTCTCAAGTCGGATCCGGCCTTGTCCAGTTTAACGTGGGATTTGTCGAGTTTAGAGTGAGCCTCATTCATTTGAGACTCTACATTGTTCAACTTGTCATCTGCGTCAAGCAGAAGGCCACTGTAAATGTTAGTAGATGGCATATATCTGAGTTAAAGGAGGGCTTTCTCACGTTTGGTCAACTTGAAGTACGTGCGAGATTGACATTGAACTCCTGCTGAGACGCCCAACAATGCGGTGAACTTCCCCACTCTGAAATGGCCATTTCAGCGACCTGAAGCCTCATCGCCAGAAGCTGTGTTTGGAGGCAGGTTGAAGTTTCCCGTTGACGTCTGATAAGATAGAAAGAGAATCTTCGATTCTTAGCAGAAGCTCTTGGGATGCTTCAAGCCTCGTGCCTTGGGGACTTTGAATGAGCTGTTGCACTTTTTGCGCAGTGTCACGCAGATTCTCCACCTCTTGTCGTAGCTCCTGGATCTCGACCTTGGCATTTTTGGCCTCTTTGGCGTACTCAGAGCAGACCTGTAGTACTTTGACTGAGATGTCAACGACAGCAATGACGTTGGCAGCTACGCCGAGTGCTTCCATCGCTGGACGGGCGGATTTCAAATGAGTAGAGGGAATAGATGGAGGAGAGCGGGGTAAAACTGAAGATGCAGATAAGACAGGTTCTCAGAAAGTGAAATTCTTGTTGGTGCCCGACACATTCTGCATGCAGATACTGCAACATGATTGGTGAAGACAGGGCTAACAGAGTAAACATAACCTCAGCATCAAACAGACTTCAGCAGGATGGATGTCGCTTATCCTCGTAGCTTAGCTATTAACTAACCTAGAGCCGACATGGCTAGCCGGGCCAAGTAAAGACCGGCGCCATGGTGCATTTTCCTCCATCGTCCGTCCTTGAGACTGGCTTTGCTTCATAAATTCAAGTTTCTAAGAAAATTTAATTTACCCAGAAGAACCTCTTTGCCTTCGTTGACAAGCCATCTTCCTGCAGTACCGTCTAGTAGAAAGTAAATGGATCAAGAAGAGTGACCACCACACAAGCAATATAGCTAACGTAGCTGCAAAGACAAACGCTATGGAAAAAAGTGCTATTCCGTAGCAGAAGTTTTAGAAACTCTCACTACTACTGAATCTATCTGTAGCTAATGCAACCTGCATAGCTAATAGTACTACGGTAATGTAAACGAAGACACCCAGTATCCAGCTGAAATTGCATTCAAAGAAAGTCTTATAGCCAACAGACCCAGACATAAAGCCGTACACGACGTTATAAAGGGAGAAGCCGGCTAGCCCGAGACGATACAGAGTATTCAGACGAGAAAGCCGTAGTTCTCCATATCAGTAGCACCGGTTCATGTCATACAACGTAGCATTGTCTGGGGGCATGTTAAGGTCAGTAACAAATGCAACCCAGTTATTCCAGTCAATTGCAGCTAGCAGTAGTCCCATTTCAATTGCAACGCAAAGGTCACTCTTATGTCTCACAAGCCAGACATAGGACATAAGTAAGCCACAAGCGCTCTTATGTAACAACTCGTCGCTGCACAACTTATATTCCCAGAAGTCATAGTCAAAGAGGTACTCAGGCAAAGGCTTAATGAAAATGGAAGTATTATACCATACTAGGTGCTCATCTGCGTCTTCGGTCAGGTAAATCGTTCGTTGCAGTAGTATCTGGCGATAAAGAGGTCGGGCTGGTTTTAGCAGGCCAGCCAACCACAGATAGGGATGAATTTTATTCAGTCGGGGAGTGAATAGATCTGACTGGAGATATGACTGCGTGCCTTTTCCGTTATTCAAGATTGGGGAGGTTCGTCGGACATCGCGCACGAGGGCAACCTTCGAAGAGAACGGGGGCTTCATTTGTTGATTCTAGTTGGATCAGCCATCACATTTCCTTCGACTGTGTCTCGGGCAGACTCACCGTCGTGACCATCTTGCAAGGTAGCCTAATCCTGAGGTTGTATAGTTGAACAGTCGTTCAGATTTCCTTGATCAAGATGTATTTGGGCACCCGATCAGTTCGAGTGCGCTGTGTTTCCCCCGCCTAGTTGGAGTCAGTTGAGGAGGGAAGAGAGAACGCCTGGGAGATTGCTATGACGCCGGGCGATTGGAGTGGTCCAATCAAATAACCGTTTGCATGAGGTGCATGACCCCAGAAAACATCCTGGTCACTTACCCGTTTGCCTTCGGGTTGCCTTCAAACACTAACATTTGATTGGCTTCTTAGCAAACAACAGTAGAATTCACCGCACGAGCATTAGTTACCTACATCTTGTTGACGTAAAGATTCATTCACCCGTAGGTCCAGGATGTGGTCAACAAACTGGACTGTCTAAGACTTTCTCTTTCTTTTCCCTGCGGCCTCTTTCTTACTTCCCTCCAATGCAGTCATTCTATCTTTACTGATTAACCTCTACAACTCTGAAGACAGTCTTGACTAGAGTGATGGCGAAAAAGAAGAAAGGCCCTGTCTTTCGCCTGACAGGCCTACGGGCTGAGCAGTCTGACGAAGATCTGAATACAGCCTTACGAGCTGCGATCGCCGAGAATCTGTCCGAAGCTGAAGGCAAGCTTCGTTTTACTACAGCTATCGTACCATCTTGCAATAATGGTCTGTATAGAGTAGGACTGGTAGAATTCCAGGACGGCATTCCAGAATTCCTGGATGAGCTTGTTGAAAAACCACTCAAAGACTGTCAAATCGAGACGGGCGGCGATGATATAAGCTTTGACCTCAACTTTGACCAGCATTTCTTTGGATTTACGCAACTGTACACAACAACTCCAGATGTCAAGATAACTGCGGAGTAAGTACACTTTTCCTGTTGTCCGAGGCCGACGCGCTTATTGCTGATGTCCTTTGTCCAAGCATAATCGCCATAACCGGTCTTGACGGGCACGCATACGGATCATGGAGAGGAAAAGGGAACCTTGGTCGGATGTGGCTACGCGACTTTCTCTCCAAGGACATGCCACACTGCCGAACCATGATCTACGGATACAACCCCAAGCTGTCAAGCCATGGGATCAGCAAGATCATGGATTATGGACGAGAGTTGATGGAAGAGCTAAAAAAGGTTCGGAGTTCAGACGAGGTAAGTGGTCCCATGGTGCGTTATATCAACGTTCTAACCAAATGACGATATAGGCTAGACAACGACCGCTATTCTTTATCGCCCACAGTTTTGGTGGTATCATACTTGCCCACGTAAGTCATTGGCTCTAAATTCTGGAATTGATGCTAAGTGACAGCACGGTGTCTCATCAAGGCGGTCCAGACGAATGAAGACGATCACCCGACGATAGCCGCTCTTTACAAAGCCACGTATGGGATGCTTCTGTTTGGTATCCCGCACAAGGGACTTGTGGTAAATGATATCCAGAACTTGCTGGTTGGCGGTGACCATCATCCGCGGAGCGAATTTCTCCACGAGATCAGAGAGAAATCCGACCTCTTGGCCTATCAGCTTCTCGATTTCAAGAACCTCATTCGCGACCGGAAGGTCATCAGCTTTTACGAAACAGACCATACTAAACAACTGCAATTTGTATGACAGTCCAAAATCCGTGTCTTGGATAATGTATTAACTGTCACAGAACACTGAAAAAAGACATTGGGAGAGAACAGGCCCCTTTTTCACGGCGGTCGACAGTGACTCAGCGCTTCTTCAGCTGCCGGGCTCATTAGAGGAGAAGATCCCTGTCGATGCTGATCGTTCGATTATCGTCAAGTTTAACATGAGGACCAGCAAGACGTACACCAGTGCGCTAGATAAGCTCAGACAATTCGAGAAGGATGCCCCAAACGTGATCGCGGCTCGCTTTTGTAAGTAGCGTCACGTAATCATGATGATTATTAGATCAGCCAGTACAAGTCCCTTAATTGATGCTTTTACCAAGTAACAACAAGGAATGGACCAAGGCCGACTATCATGATACCGTTCCAGAGAGACCCTAAATTTATGGGTCGGGAGGGTGTTATCACGAAAGTCTTAGAGCTTCACAAACTTAACAACCATTTTCGAGTAGCCCTCACTGGTCTAGGCGGTGTCGGGTGAGTATCACTTTGCGCTATCATTGCAGCACTTTACTTATGTCACCTAGGAAATCCCAGATCGCGATCGAGTATGCGTACAGACTGAGAGGCTCTTCACCCCAAACCTAGGTCTTCTAGGTCCACGCAGGAAACAGCTCAAGATTCGAAGAAGCCTACAAGGCTCTTACAGACAAGGTCGAAATACCCGGACGGTACGACCCCAAGATTGACATCCTCAAAGCCGTGCACAACTGGCTGACTAATGAGAGGCACGGCAAATAGGTCATAATACTTGACAGTGTCGACAACGATGAGCATTTCTTCAATTCTGAGCTACCACTCGAAAGTTTCCTTCCGCAAACAGCGAACGGACGAATCCTCATCACCTCAAGGAACAGAATCGCAGCAAAGAACCTTATTGGACCACACGGTAGTATTATTGAGGTGGAGCCGATAGGTAAAGATAACGCCCTGGCATTACTTAAGACGAAAGTATCACTAGATAAGTCCAATTGAGATGACGCAAAAGCTCTTAGTAAGATTCTGGAGTACACACTGCTTGCAATTACCTATACTGCGGTATATATCAAGGCAAGTGCTCTTATGACAATGGCAGACTACATTAGACATTTTGAGAAGAGTGAAGCCTACCTGATCAAGGTCCTAGGCAGAGAAAAGTATAAGGATATCAGGCGAGATAATAGCATTCGTCACGCTGTCATAGTGACTTGGCAGATGTCCTTTGCTCAGGTTCAGGACATAGAGCCATCCGCGGCAGACCTACTTGCGTTGATGAGTATGTTCGATAATCAAGGAATCCCTTTATGTTTGGTGCGTAATGCCCACAGGGAATCATCCGATTTCGAGAACGATTTGACTGTACTGGTGGATTTCTCGCTCGTGAGAATCGAGATCGGGAAAGAGTCGGCAGGGATGCATCGACTAGGCCAGCTTTCCATGAAGGAGTGGCTCTTAGCAGACAGGACTATAGTACAAAATGCCACCTCTCCTAGCGGGAATTATGCGACATGGGCTTGGCGTGCCCTGGAGACCATGTCAAAGGCATACCCGCTTCCTAGGTTCGAGAACCGGGAGGTTTGCAGTAAATACCTTCCCCATGCTTACGCAGTACTGAGGGACGACAGGCATGGCTCAACAGATAATTGGGAAACGAGAGCCGATCTTTGTCATCATATCGCAATGCATCTTTATATCGAAGGACGTTGGACAGAGTCTGAGCAGTACCGTGGTGAACCATTAATCCTGTGTATAGCAGTGTTCTGCTTGAAGAATTCCGAAGCTTTGAGGTCTGCGGATCTATCTAAGAGTATATGCAGCGAGCAGTTCCGCCGAAAGCGAGAAGGAGGAAGTCTAATTTTGGAAATAATGCAGGGAGGAGGGAGGCTTGAAGGGGAGCGTCATCAAAAAGCCCTCAGAGCAATACGCGATATATCAAGAGTCTTTCTTTTTGAAGGACATGGAGAAGGGTGGAATGATTTTGAAATCATGGATCCAGTGAAAGCCCCCGCAACTCTCGAAGCAATAAGGGAGGTTCTTGGTGAAAAGGACCCTCGCGTCTTGCATCTTGCAAACTGTTTGGCATTGATACAACAACGTGCCGGGCGGTTGGAAGAGGGAGAACAGGTCGCGCTGCAGACCTTGAGAATATGCCAAAGCGTCCATGGTGATAACGATCCCGAAACGCAGGAGACACGGGAAATCTTGGGGCTCATATATCAAAGTCAGGGAAAATGGAAGGAGGCGGAAGAGGTCATGCTCAAGGCAGTCCACTGCTTACAAAGCGCGCTGGGCAAAGATCACCGGAGAACTCTAACTGCTATTCAAGGTTTAATGGGTATCTTCATGTACCAGGGGAAATGGGAGGAGGCAGGAAGGCTTAAGAAAAGATTACTAACTTGGGAGAGCGTCTTTAGAGAAGATAATACGTTAGGTCAATATCGATTTTATAATACAGAGGGCTAATAGTTTAGCTCTTTCTTACAATTAGTATTTTCAGCAAAGTGTTTATTTTAATATAAATTGCCTAAATACCTAGCTACTAACTGAATTTTCCTTTTCTAATACTTATAAAGAAATATAAGATAACT